>JAUZNJ010032890.1:0-13447 GCA_034780135.1 Jordanella pulchra
ATATATATAATTACTATTGTTATTATTATTGTTATTACTATTCTCTCTATTAAGACTAACTATTAAGAAGTGAAATTTTATGTGTTAAATGAAATTTAACTTTCAATGTTATACACCCATATAAATGTAGGCCAAACATAAGAGTCAAAAAATGTGTTAGCTGATTACTAAATTCATTATGTGTTTACTTGCATGTCTAATTTTAAAATCCAAAATCTATATGATCTGACATAACTTCAGTCAACTAATAGATTCTTATTTTAACGCTGATCGCTGAATCTTAAAGAGCTGTCAAATAATTTGTTTTTCACTTAGTTTGAGATGAATTTATGAGCTACCTAAAAGCAAACATACTGTGAAATTGTAATACGAGATTAAGCTGTATCAGTCAACATATTTTACTTGTTTACACAGACACAATACAATGAAAGGGGAACACCTGTTCTTGAATGCTAAAGTCATCTTTTTATTGTTCCACCTAACATACACAGAACTACAAAGCTCTGGAACGTATGTATTAAGCCTTTATCTTAATTTTTCTAACATCTATTTTTCCAGTTTCTTCCTAACCATAAAAAAACTGTATTCCAAAGCTGTGTTTTTCTTTTTTTATTCTACATTACTTTAGTTTCAATAAATTCACAAACATTAGGAGCTCTTGTGCTTCATTATATTCCACCTTTTGGTATTCTCTTGCTTTATAAATAAGTGAATGCAGTATTTGGTTTCTCTGTCGTTAATTATTGAAGCGACAATGATACAAGACTTGACTCCCAGTGCGCCCAGTTGCCCAGACTTGTGTTTAAGCTTGTCTCCTGGCAACCCGGCTGCTTATAGTGAAGCATCAGTAACATCCTTCTAATTCTGCAGCACATGTGATTAGGGGAAAGTGCAATTTACACACTAATCAGTCATGGTACCATTTTCATCATGTTAAACAGCTTAAAAGAATGAATATCTTATCCCACACTCCCATGTCTTTCTGAGATATTTGAATAATGTGTGGTAAATAACAATACTTACCATGTTTTTCTTAAGGGGAACTGGGTGTCTATTTGACAGATTTTAAGTAGGAAAAGGAGTAGTGACACAACAGCTTCTGAAAGGGTGTGAGGAGTAAGACCAGTGACCTTGACTGGATTTGAACTTCCACTGAACTGAAATGTGATATCTGTCATCGTAGCAGCAAGTATTTACAAGCTGTCAAGCTGATTTTAAACACTCTCAGAGAACCTCAGTGGGCATTTGGGATTTTTCTTACTATTGACAGGAGGCAGCCGGGTCAGTCGGAGAGTTAATAAATGATTGAAAGGATTGACTCGGTCACAACTGCCAAGGCTACTCTGTCGATCTAGGCTATTGATCCACTACTGGATCCATCAATGAAACTCTAGGGTTGTTTAAATGAAGAAATAAAAAAGGACATGATTAGAATGGTGCATCTAATGACCAGAGTGATGGGAGAAGTACTCATATCTCTTCTTTTACATTTCTTCACATCACAACCTTGACATACATCATGCTTTATATCTTTTCAGAATTCTATTTCAACACTCTGAATAACATTTAATTTAACAAACTTTAAAAAAAGTCCCTTGATTTTATATATAATATCCGACAAACGCATTCATTAGACAGGTCAGGGATGAAATTGGGGAAAGTATTGCAAAGATTTAGGTTAGGTTGTAGAAATTACATCTAAAGCATTGAACACCTTTGTCCAATCCTGTGGACATTTAAAGAGTGAATTTAAATTTAAAGAGTATAGAACAACTAAAAATCTATCAAGAGATTACCTTTACCTTAAATAAGAGAAGGGAGAAAGACAGCATTAATTTGAGAAGCAGCAAAGTTGCCCATTTGTACTCTTGAATGATTTCAGAAATCCAGATGGAGTAATCTATTACTAGACAATTATTAGCCAGTCACACACAGTTAAATGTAGTTTAAAGAAAAATTGCAAGATAAAAAAGTCTTAGTTAAAGGAAATGTAAAACGGGGTAAACATGCTATTTCACGCAAGCCTTTAAGGACACAATAACTATAAAAAAGGCTTTATTCCAATACTGAATCTCTTTTCTTGCATGCAAAAGCCGTGTGGTTGAAAATCACTATAAATATGTATCCACAGCCACAGCATTCAAGTTTAGATCAGTATTTTTCTTAGATCCAGATTTTTTTTTAATTGCCCAGTCAAAGATCATTTTAAATGTCCTTTCACAAATTATCTCAATCTTAACTTAGATTTTAAAGCTATTATCTAAATAGTGGGTTATTTGTCCTGATTTGCAAAGTTACTGCAGACATACCCAAATAGACAAGATTAAATTGTAATGAAAACCATTTCTAAAATACCGTATACTGACTCAGGGGGCATAAATATAAAACCACACCACACTTTTCAGATTTTATTGCAAAAAATGATCTAGCTTCAACTTGAAAAGCAGGATGTACTTTAAGTCTCTCTAACAAAAGAAATCCTAATACAATATAGTGAAGAATTCTGCTGTTATGTGACTAAATGGGAAGAAAGATTCAAGGGGTAAGAAGATATTTAGTAAGACCTGAGTTTTATTTCAATACTCTTTCAGTAATGTTTATGAAAAAGTTTTATAAGACCAATCTACAAAAATGTAAAAATTAGCCTAGACATTTTATTAAGTACATCAGACACACCAAAAAAATGTAAATTGAGCTTTAGAATTTAACAAGGTTAATTTGTTTGGTAGGTTCACATATATTCTATGTTACTGCATAAGATACACGAAAGGAAGACACCATATACAATGCAGGTGTTTGCAAAGAAATTAAGTGAGTATGTCCTTTCAGATGCTCCCTTTTTCAGGGGTTGCCACAGCAAGTTATCACAGCTTGCACACAGACTTGGCAGAGTTTTTACACCAGATGCCCTTCTCCACAACCAGGATTTGAACCCGGTTCCTCTGTATAAGATAAGCAAACATCCTTCTACATCACAGGGACATGCTTATGAATAAAGTACAACTCCAAAATCAATAAAAAGAAGGAAACAAAAGACTTGGGTGAATAAAGCTTGAATTATAAGGTGAAAGACTTTCCAACGTTTCAACAAGGACGTTGACTTTGGTTTCACTAGGTTCCAGTGACAGTAGTGGCTGGCATAAAGCATTATTAATGACCAAGGAAACTGGCCTTCAGGCTAGGCGTTAATTATATCACTGGAGAGCAGGGGGAAGAGAGCAGGAGGGGTGAGGCCACTCCCAGTCTTGTGCAAGTGTGTGCTTGTGTGTATGAGTGTGTACATTTTACATTGTTAAGCCATTACTGTCCTAATTTCTAAAGTGAGGCCCGGTTGATAGATTGCCCGAATCTGTCCCCAATATCAGCCAGACCCTATCTGATTTCTGTAATTGTGTTTTTCTCATCTTACTCATGTCAGATGTTCTTCTTTTTGTCCATGTCAGCGTTACAGGACAAAAAAGATCTTGTAAATTCCCCTTTAAACAAATAAGCTCCACCGTTCAGGTTAGAAAAAGGTACAATGCTCAGTAGAGTCACTGTGCCCTTGAACTACCTGTCTCTCCCTCTTATCCAGATAATGCATCAAATTAATTTCACCTTAATTAATTTATCTGATGAAAATTTTATGCTCTGATTGAACAATTCACATTTTTCCACTAATCTGAATTTGAGTTTACTGGAGAGATAATTTGGTTAGCTAAAGGCTACTGTTTTCATTGTTAAGCCATCTTAATCACCACCATCCTCTCTGTACACTGGCACAGATTCGTAGTCTAGTTCTTGGCGTGCCATGAGCAGAGGGTGTGTTTTTGATAGCTGGCGCCTGCATGTGACAGCACCATCGGCTGCGAGCGGTCCTCCACTCTTTGCCGTCTCAAAGCATCTGTGGCGCTGTGCTTTAAAAGGCCAGGGGCCGATCACTGTGCATCCTCTTTAACGCATTTCAAAGTCAGGCCTCCTTAAAGTCAAACTGTGGCTTTTCGTCTGAAGTTAAAAAGTACATCACTGTTCTAATGTAGTTCAACTGAATACCAGCCAGCATTTTATCAGTGGACAAAATGATGTAAACTGTCATAGTGATAATATACAAAACACTAATAAGAGGAAATCTGCTAACATTTTCTTTTTCCAGATTAAAACATTTTGTGGGATTTGTTTCTGCTCAAGTCATGTTATGTATGTTTAGGATCAGTGTTCAGGTCTTTCCTCAGATCCTTAATTGGATTAATGTTTGGACTTTGAATGGGTCCTGTCAATACTAAAATATGCCTTGAATTAAACCATTCTATATAGTTCTTGTTGTATGTTAAGCAATTTTTATTGCTTCAAACTTAACCTCGTCCCTAATCTCTTTTAGTAATGAGTATTTTCTCCCAGGATAAATAAGTACATTATTTCCCCCCATCAATTTTTATATACACTTATTATCATGGAGATACATTAGGAAAGTATCTCCATGATAATGACAACACCAGCACTATTTATTTTTAAAGTGCTGTCAGACAACAATTGTTTTGAATCAACACTAGCAAACTACAATCTAAAAAAATGCTTTCTTCTGGTGTTCCTTTAATAGTGACTTTTTTCTTGTGTCTCCTTTATGAAGAATACTTTATTATTATTAAGTAATAATTTGCTCAACAACAGGTTGTAGTGTTAATAAATTCTACCAACCCAGTTGTGGATAATATTCGTCGAGAGATAACTCTCTGGATTAATCCAGAGAGCTGTTGAGAGTGGTGATCTTAAGTTACCCCATATTTTATCCTTTTTCAAAGGATGTACCAAATATTGATCTAAGACGTATTAAATGTGTATCTTAGAGCAAAAGTGGCTCTGTTATTTAAACAATGACTAAACCTTAACAACTTTATCACTCAGCTGTTTCCTTCATCGTGCTGTGTAGTCAATAATGTTTTCTATCAAATCTCTAACATTCAAAGCAGGATTTACAAAGAAACTAAATTACAGATGCATAAAACACAATTCACTTATAATGTTGTGTCTGTGGAGAAACACAAACAAGCTCCAATCAAAGCTGCATTTCAATATAGCAAGAAACATACTAAAGTTTCGTTTTATACTTTTAAGAACAATAATTTAATGCTTTGCTTCTTGATTGTTGATGTATTTTAACATCCCCTAATTTTTCAATTTATTCCAAGATTTACATAAATTTCTTGTATGAAGAAGTGTTTTTGATAGAAGTTCAAATTTAATAACTAGGTAACCATCTCATCACATATGCTTTAAAAAACTAACCAAAACTTTTCTCCATTTATAACCAGTGTTCAGGGAGCCCTACACAGTCCGTGTGGCCGACCAGCACTCCATGCGGGGTAATGTTGCCGTATTCAAGTGCCTCATCCCTTCAGCTGTTCAGGAGTACGTCAGCGTGGTGTCCTGGGAGAAAGACACCGTTTCCATCGTCCCTGGTAGGACATTAAGATGACCATTGTCATCATTGATTCATAAAAAATGAAGCTACCAACAATACACAAAGAATGTCATAAAGCGCTTACACATTTGTCTGGTGGGTAATGTAAGGCAAACAAAAAAAACTGTTGTCACGATTCTCTCGTTTTCTTTTGTTGTTGTTTTTCTGATATCCAGATCAGTTTCATTTTTTTTGTATCTGTAAAATCATGTATAAGAGGTTCAACACAAGGCTGACTTACTGAAAAGCTATTACATGGATTAATTATGCTTCAGTATTTTTGCTTTATTTCAGTGTAAGCACATGGCAGGAACAAGGTTATTTTTTAGGTGCTGGGCCTGATAAAAACATATTTTTCCTCCTTTGCTCCTGCATACAAATTCAGCAGATTTAGAATATGTTTGATCACCTAAAAAAACAGACTGATATGGTGCAGAAACTGAAGGCACACCATCCAATTAAAGCAATGCTGCTCTTTTAAAAGATGCATGACTGTGATATTTTTCATGAAGATTATAGCCGGAAAAATATCATACCTGCCAGTGGCTATTTGGTTGAGAAAATATTGAAAGAGGCAAAGATATGAATTTGTTGACTGAGGAGAGTGGGGGCTATTTGATATACAATGTGACAAGTGACACACTTGTGTAGCTTCTCATCTAGAAAGTCAGCAGCCACACCTTTGCTGCATCTAGCAGCAGTTTTCCTTACTCCACCTGATCCCCTGTTTAAATCATTCAGCAAAGTATTGATATCAGTTTGAAACTGAGCCTGCTATGTGCTATTCTTTTGCTGTTCATTGCCATAGGTGTGTTCATCTAAGTGTGTTCAAGTTTGCGTGCCAAAGTGTAAACATCTGCTCCATGGAGAAATGGCAAATTGCAGGATGTCAGATGAGACTGTTTAGGTCAGATGATACGTTGTTCCCCCTGCCCTTTATCTCCCTCTCTCATGTGGAGGACTCATTTCATCTCTCCACAGTACATGTGCTTATGTGTATAAAGGTGTGTTTGTGCTCCTCTTTGTACAATTCTGTCCTTCACACAGGAGGACCCATTGATCCAACACAATACTAGTGTGTATGTGTATGTGTATGTGTGTGGCCTGAGGGGGGTTCCCAGTCTGGATCGATAAAGCTTGTTGTTGGATTCCCCTCTCTCTTGTCACGGATCTCTCAGTGTGAGAGTGGTGAGACCAGGCAAGTCTGTTTGACTCATAGCTCAGAGTGTGCATTTCTACGCTTGTGTGTGTGTCTGTGTGTGTGTTTGTTAGTAAAAGCCAGTGTATCATGTTTGTGTGCTAAGCACTCAGTGGGAGTATGGTATTGATCATTTAGTAAAACAAGCACACATAAACAAGTAAAAGCATGTTGGAATAGTGTTTCTCATGCACACACATAAATACATGTGTAAATAAGTAGCTTTCTAAAGATCTGAGCAGTAATACAACCCTAGAGAAAAATGTTATCATGATCTCCTTTTTTTCTAAACATACAGTTTACAAATAAATACTTACAAGTCGCCAAAATGAGTTTCTTCCATAGGCCGGACTCAGCCTACGAGATAGGAGTACATAGATATAGACAGTGTATAGTAGTTTAGGAATTCCAGCATCTGGAGGCAGCGTATTTTGGAGCCTGGATGGATGGATGAATCAATCTATGGAGACACGCAAGAATGCTTCTGAGAGGAACTCAGTGTGGATCACTGTTTGTGTACGTGCTGGTGTGTGAGGCCATCAACAGAGACCACCAGTCTGTGCCAGAAGCGGTAAAAGATAAAAGGAGGTAGTCTTTGTCTCTAAACATAGCGGGGCGTCATTATTTTTCTTTTTTTTCAGTTTTTAAATGAGAAACTGCACTTCAATCCTACCAAAATATTCATTTGAATAAACTCTTTTTTCCTCTTAATTCCCGCTTACTCCTTCTTTCTCCCTACAGCTGACAAATAAGAGCTATCAGTAAGACAGTGGATCTCTTCTTTTCAGTCACTTTCAACTCAAAGGCTCCTCTCATCTCCTACCGCTCCTGGTACAGACTGGGAGCCTGTGTTGATGGCCCCACACACAAACTCTGACCCACACTGAGTTCCATATCAGTGTTCGTGTCTCCGTCCGTCCGTCCGTCCGTCCGTCCGTCCATCCATCCATCCATCCATCCATCCATCCATCCATTATCTCCTGCTTGGTCCGTCCATCCATCGTCAAATAGAGGAGGGCAAAGTCTGTTGACTAGGTCTTGCAGCTTTTACTCAGTTGTTATAACCGCCACCATACTCCATATAGCTGTGCCTCTTCATTTCATTGATGGTTACTGGTGTTGCTGTCACTTATATTACAATTAGCATGTGTTTTCTTCTCAGTTAGGGAAGTGAAGGAGTACAATTTGATGGATGTGTAATATGAAACTTTGTCTAAGTGTAGGGTGTGTGTGTATGTGTGGTGGTGGTGGTGGTGGGGGGGGGGGGGATGAAACCTTGTGTATCTCCTTTTCCAGTTGGAGCTTAGAACAGTGTGAGTTTTATCCAATCACCATGGAAACCAGTGGAATCTGGCAGGAGCAATGAGGAAGGTGTGAGGATGCATCGCTGCTTGATTTTTATTAGTGCATCACCATGGCTCAGCTCCACCATACTTATGCTTACACACATGCATACACACAGGCAAACAGAGAACAGAGATGCATATTTCTATTCTGTCTTAGGATGCAGGACAGGGAAACTGATCTAGCTCATTTTTAATGCTGTCCGTTAAACACTGCTAGACCTATACATTTGTAAATGTCTCATTGCAGTTTTTGATATTGCTTTGCATATATTTTAGCCACTGACTGATCATTTTATTAATACAATACACATGTAAGTGCACAGAGGCTACGTAGAAAAAAACTAACCAAAAAAAAGTTCAACTTTGCATTTTAATGGCTCAAGATAAAAAGTAAAACACATGGAGTGTCCTTTTCAAAGTTTGGGCTTAAATCTAACTTAGTTGCTGAGATATTTGTATATACATATTGTTGCTCATAAATCGAGATGGCTGAAATGCAAGAGTTAGTCAAAAAAGAATAGGCCAAAACTGATTATTTTTAATTGTTACTGCAAAAGCTAACATTCCTAGACATACCTACGTAGGTAATAGGTGGGGTACTGGGGTGGAGCAGGGAGTTCTTCACATAGTCCCATCCTGATTTGGATATTGTTTCATCCTTTAGAAATTAAAAATCAGAATATAAAACTTTTCAAAACGCTACTGATTCTTTTAAATACAAGTGTTTAAAAGCGTTCTGTGTTTGAGCTATTTCAACACTATACTCTTTACCTTTATTCATGGAGAGTGGTGCTCAGAAACTGATCTGTTGGTAACTTTTAAATAATTAGCAGAAAAAAATAAAAGCAGGGGGTGTTTCATAAAAGGTGAGAAGTAAAATTGACATTAGTGCTTTTGTGTTCTCTGACTGCAGCTGTTTAAACCCCTATCTCTTTGACACTCATTATATGCCTCTCTGAGTAAAGTGTGGTGTCGCCGCCGGTGCTGCAGTTCCTGTCTTAGTCTCCATTTTGTGTCCTCTCTGCAGAGACCCACTACCTCTCTCCACTCCTTCATCTATCCACTCTTAACTTTCTCCTACTCTTGTCCTTCCTTTGTAGAGGCACTTATTTTGAGATAGCAAAGTGACAATGCCTGGCCCGTTTCATTCATTCCATCACACATAAGAGTGAACACAACATAGACCCAAAAACTACAGAACCAGCAGAAAACAGAGGGATGCAAAGTGGCACAAAAGCATGACATGCTAAATTATGCAGATGGCAAAGCGACTATGGGATGGAGAGACAACAGAATAAGTTAGGTAGATAGAGACGTATGAGAGTGTGCCTGATGGACAAAGAGAGAGGTGTATGTTTTAGTTTTCCTGCTGTCCACAGCACCCAAGGGAGAAGGAGAAGGCCAGGGGCTTTAAAACCCCCAATCATTAAAGATGCATCTGACAAGTTCCACCATCCTGTCTCCTCTGTCTCTCTTTGTCCTTTTGTAATATCCCCTGTTAGTGTCTGACCATTAACCATTATACACATCTATGCGTGCTTTCTGTTGGGAGTGAAGCAGTTTATACCTCAAGTAAAAGGTAGTGGAAGAGGGCAGTCAAGAGGTTAGCTGCGGAGGGAAAATGGGTTTTGTTTACTTATTGATGTGTGTTTATGGGCTATGCTGTATGCATGTCTGTGTGTGACAACCTGGCTGTGATGTGTGTTGGGTTGGGTTATTTATTCAGCATTTGTGTTTGGATGTTTTACAGAGAGAACAGGTGCAGAGCGACTGTGGGTGTGTGTGTCTAAGTGAGTGTGTGTGGGGGTGTTTGTTGGTGAGACAGACAGAAACAGAGAGTCAGACACAGGGGCATTCACTGCTGTCCAGGCAATGATAGACCTTCAGTGTTTATCTGTTTAATTAACCTGATTTGAATGTAGATAGATAGATAGATAGATAGATAGATAGATAGATAGATAGATAGATAGATAGACAGACAGACAGACAGACAGACAGACAGACAGACAGACAGACAGACAGACAGACAGACAGACAGACAGACAGAAAAAAGAACATGGACGTTCAGACTGAAATGGCGGGAGAGATGGAGTGAGATTGAAGGAGGATAGGAGGGAGGTAGAAAGTGAGGGAGGGTTGTGCACGAGGAGAATTTCAATGGCACTCCAATCATGCAGGCAGTCTCGTTAGCCCAGGGAACATTTGCATACTGCTTCTGTGAATTCATTTGGCCTCACTCAGAAAAGAAGGCTCCCTTTTCCTCTCTGCTTGTTATTTATTCATTAACCACAAGGTGTGTGCAAGGCCGTTTGTTTGGCCGTGAGTTTTTATGTTCCCCGCTGACTCCCCACAGACCAACGTGCTTTTCGTTTTGTAGTGTTGCTATCCTTGTTTTTTGTGTCTGAGATCATTGCTAGCCATGTTTGCAGTGTTTTTAACATGTTTTTGACTCTGTCGATGCATGCCTCACCACTTCATTCCATTACAGTAAAAGCAGACTGAATTGCTGTTTGATATTTGCCAAATCCAGACCCGCCTTCAGAGCCTTACCCATCTTCGCCATGATCTCTTGCCAACAACCTCCTCCTGAAGACGTAGTGCTGCTCTGCAGCTTTGTGCATCTCTGCTTCCTTCCCAAGGAACTAATTAGTGGAAAAATACCTGATTTAAGTTAAGACAGTTAGGTTCATACTAGAAGTCCTTCTTAATGACTGACACACCAAAAAAAGAAGATAAAGGCAAAACACTTAAGTTGGCATAAGGATGTGTGATTGCTTGTTTGGGTGTGAGGGTCTGAAGGTTGGGGTGGTGTCAGCGAGACGGTTTAGCCACTAAGTGATAACGACATATATAATGAAGAATGCAGTGAATGTGTTATTCTAATCATCCAGCTTACACCCTGTGCGATCTAATGTTGTTTGACAGTGCACAACAAGCAAGGTGAGGCACTCTGATATGCACGTTTGTATGTGTTCATTAGCTCTGTAGTGAGGGTGTGTGTTTCATAAGCCTGATTTCTGCTTGGTTATGAAAATGTCTGAGACATAATGTAAAGAAAAAAAGGTTCTTACCTGTTCTTGAATCAAATTAGTAAACAGATTTCAACACAGATAAAAATAGAAGGAGTAAATACAAAATGCACTTTTCAAAACATAAAAAATGGCAGTGAATGAAATAAAGGAACATTTTTATTTAGAGTATAATATACTATCAAAATTTAAATTCTAGAATATAAATTTGATTCATTTCGTAGTAAAGGGGGCTGTCTGTCAGAGTCAGCTGTTTTGCTTTGAATGAAATTGAAGTTATAGTAGGCAATTTTCTATCATTTTTAAGTGAAGGGGGAATTATCTAATTTATCAGTTGTCCTATCTGAAAGTCTTTGTGCAAAAATAATCAATTCTAACATTGTGTACTTAGGTAAATGAACAAGTTGACCAATATGTAAGAAAAGATGTTTGAAAAAACCAATATAGGGAGAAGTAAGACCAGAGCATTTTTGTTTATTTTTTCCAGAGATGCATGTGTTTATGCATATTTGTGTTCTAGTAGAGCTGTGGGGGCAGGGCAGTATGAGAAATATCCTGTTCCAACACATCCCTCCTGGAGCTGACTTAATGACCCGTGACCTGAAGATGTACATGCAGAAGAAAGAAAGCAAGCGACAGAGTAGTCAATTGGGGGATGGAAGGAAGAAAGGAAGAAGAGGAGGAGTTCAGTGCTGTGGTGGAGAATCAAGTACAAAATGGATGAAAACTGTAGGAAGTAAAGGTGAAGAGACATGCAAATGCTCTTAGTTTATTGCATAATTTGGTTATTTTTTTCTCTAGGTTAAACTGCTTTTGTATTTTCCTCTTGGTCCTTGTTCATTTCTGACACTTTCACTTCCTTACATTTTATTTACTTATTTGTTTTTCTTTACTGAAATGATATGCTACACTGAAGGACTGCTATCAAACCTTTATAACAAGCAGTACAAGTGGACCTAAGGAGAAGGAGTGACAGGAATATTGTATTTTGGAAAAAAAACAGCAAGATAATAGGAAGAGCTTCTATTGGAAGAAGGTTAAAGCCAGCTTAAATAAAACCACATGATACGTGTTTTGTTACCTTTGCTTAATTTTGTATCCTGTTCTTTTACCTCAAGGATCCATGGCTGAATTGTCGATGTTGTGTTATGCAGTTCTGGCTGTGTCTATGTGGATATCTGTAGATGAGGCCACTGATCTCCCCTGTCAGCAGTGGAATCTCTGTGCTTTATTAATAGCTAATCAATGAGCTCCTTGGGATGTATGTTATGGCCTGAGGACTCCCACAAGACATATGCTGGCATCCAAGTGCTCACACATCAATAGTTCACTGGAGTTTAACACATATTTTTAGTAGCCCCCTTTGTCTTTTCCTCTTTAATATATGGGAAAAGAATTTATACTAAATGTAATCATTTCATATAGGTCAATTTTGTAATTCTGGAACCTTTAACATGTATATTATACTGAAAATTCAAAGCTAGATATTTATGTGAAGCAGTAAAATAGATTATTTGGAACCTAATCCATCCATCCACGGGGTGTTGGAAACATTCTTCAAAGGTTTTGTTCATTTTAACCACAAACAGGAGCTTCACTTTTTGGCTATATGATTAAAAAAAGAATTTAAAACTCTCCTAAGTGATAGTCTTACTTGGTGCAGTTAGCATTGTTAGCTGTAGCAGCAGTCTCTCTTCATATTATGTGGAGTGCAAATATTCCTGCCCTGTGTCAAAGTCTTTTTATATACAATTTATGAGGGTACTCTACACTTTTTATGTTTCAATAGCGGAGTTATTATTTTGTTATTAAGGAAAATGCCTATAAAAAGTAAGCCAACATATAACTTAGAGCAAAAACAGAGGAATAGTTATAAAACCAGTGATTAGAAAAAAAAATCCAGTCCAAACAATATGCTAGCATCAGGTTTGACTCTGGGTAGTCCCACTTCTACTATACTCCAGTACAAAACAGTCTGCTATAGTCTGGTTTATAGTGTTCTACTTTGTTCAACCTTGGTGGCCAAAATGTTATTGTCAAGAGCCATTTAAAGTCAACTTCAAAAACTTACTTGGATACGGATAGCCTTCTGTCCATCTTCTGCATGTTTTTATGCACGTATCAGCCCTGTAATAAATAGGCTTGCAGAAACCTCCGAGAGATAACTTACTGAGCAATGTCATTGGTAAACGTGGGAGCAATGTAGGTGACTATAGCTCAAACAAAATCAGCAAAATAGAGAAAGCAGGTGAGAGATATAAATGATATAATTCCTTCATTCTTAGTTCCCCGTATGTCAGCTTCTGAGAATGTACATTATCACTAGCTAGTCTACTGCTGCCTTGTATATATATATATATAGATATATATATATATATCTATATATATATATGTATATATATATATATATATATAAATACATATATATATAAACTAG
>JAUZNJ010032891.1:0-13446 GCA_034780135.1 Jordanella pulchra
TGCAAGAAGCTTATAGATGAATATAAGAAACGTTTGGAGGCTGTCATTGCTGCCAAAGGCTGTGCAACCAAATATTATGCAGGGGTCTCAATATTAGTGCACATGCTGGTTTTCTGTTTTGTCCTTTGCAGTTAAAATATTTATGTTGAAATGGTAATTTTCTTTGTTAAATTACTTTGGACCTCAAACTGAAAGATACTGGTGATTTAAGTTTTGAACTTTTCCATTTATTTCTGAAGATATTCAGTCAGCTATGCAAAACATGAAGGGGTGCCAATAATGGTGAGCAGGACTGTATATAAACAAACAATATAGAATTTTGTCAGTTCTGTAAGATCTGTGCCAATTATAATTTATTGATCCACGAAAGGGAAATTAAATTTCAATACAGTCCATCAGAGACATGGGGTGGGACACGGTGTCCGTGGCCTTGCAGCCATAAAAGCGCTTACCTAAATAAATATATTCATCTTTCAGTGATGAGAGTAGCATAGTTACTACGTGTTGTGCTTCTGGACCAGAGTCTAACTGAAGTCACCTTTCATACTTTCTGTTTGATTGTTTAGAAAAGCTACCGTTTCTATGACACCTAGATGCCCCCAGCAGGGGGTCAGGGGTGTTTCGTCTGATCAAACCTGCTAACAAACTAATTTTGAGTAATTACCCCTAAACCACCTCCAGGCCGGGACTTTAGTTTATGTTCTCCATCTTCTTCAACATATCCAAAGTTGCTCCAATGAGGGTCCCTGTCCTAAAGGTTATCAGTATTTCTCAGCTTTGACACAAGTGATTCTGATGATCGCAGTTCAGCAAAAGCCTTTTATTCAGCTTGTCAGTGGAAATCAGCTGTGCTAAAGCAAGGAAACCTCTAAAGCCTGCATGACAGCAGTCCCTGAGGGACGACTTTGGACTTGCCTGACTTCCTTTTAATGTTTTGTTCCTTTATAAATTTTTGATCTTCTAGTCTCCAACACCGGTCCTCAACTGGTGCTGTCCTTCAACATTTAGGTGTGTCCCTGGTTCAACACACCTAACCCCAGTAAGAGCTCAATATAGCTAGCTCTGCAGAGCTGACTGCTACATTAAGTATTTAATTCAGGTGTGTAGGGTGAGGGACACACATATAAACATCGCAAAGAGTCTATCAAACTTCTTAGAATTAGTCCTAATAACATCCTTAAGTGGACTATCAGGGTTAGGATGCTGTGACTCCTCAAGTAAAAAGAACAAGGTGACACTAACAAAATATATCCAGTTACTTTGGCCAAAGCCATTAAACTACAGAGTAATTGTCAGAGTTGGAAAGGATGAGAAAGATACTAATAAATCAAGGTCAATTCTAGTAATAGCTTTAAAGTCCCAGTTCCATATCATTACAGTATAAGAAAAACATCCTCTGAGCCCCCAAACAAACAAACAAATAAACAAAAAAAAATCAAAATTAAAAGCTGGAATTAAAAGTTATTGATCAAGTTTCTCACTCATACTTCTAGTAAAGTGTAGGACGAGCTCTTCAGTGTGACTCAGAGTGGATTATGGCAGTACCTGGTGCCGTAAACAGACTCTAGATGACAACACTTAATAAGTCCAGTGAATTGACCAATAGCTGACTGTAGCTGTTTAATCATGGGTTTGATGGCCCAGTGTGCTCTCCAGAATTATACAACCTAAATATTGCATTAAAATCAGGTAGACCTACTGAAAATAGCTAAAAAAAATCTCAATATCTGTAAAAAAGTTATTATTCTCTTACAAAGAAGGTTTTCCAGACTTCTGTTGATACACATCACCAAAAGTGCACTGAGAACACTTCTTTGGCATTTACACAACGGGGGGAAAAGACAAGTTTATCCTTTTAACTATGAGGCTCCTTCCTAAAAATTTACTTTGGAACTGGAGCGATAAGAGAAGAACATGCAGGACTATTAAAAAAAATCCCAATTCATCATGGACAACATGCAGCCATGCTGTAAGTTCATGAATTACCACTGAATGGCCACTAGTTACTTATGTCTTTTCCATATATTTGTATATGGCCACGGCTTGGTTATCTCATGTCCAGCATTATTAATCCATGGCCCCAGGCTGATCTATTGGCTGCCTTTACATGACGTATGGCCACTGTTTTATTTTATCCTAATGGATGATATCAGATGTTATATTTTGAGAAACTGTAATGAAATGTAGTATTTGTTCCATTTCCTGTTTCAGCCTTGTAATGGCTTTTAATTCCAGCATGAAGCTCTGCTGCATGTGGTCACTGCTGAGATTATGTCTCTTATTCTGTTTTCTCATCATAGTAGCTTCGTCTGGTCTGTTCCTGTTCGCTGTGGCTTCATCCTGGAGAGAAATGTCGGCTGGACTGCTACCATCAATACCTTTTTTTATAGTTATTGGAGCTTGGCCTGTTTTGCAGTGTTGTCCTGTTTCTCTAATTGTGACTAACTGGATGTGCTCTCTTTCATCCTCTGACTGGCCTGTTTTGCAGTGTTGTCCTGTTTCTCTAACTGTGACTAACGGGATGTGCTCTCTTTCATCCTCTGACATGGGAGCTGGCTTGGAGCTCGTCTGCCTGGCCAAGTCTTTCCTGGACGGGGCGCCTGTGGAGCTGGATGACAGTTACCTTTTATATCTGTGTTTCTATCTCCTTGAACCCCAGTCGGCCTCAGCAGATGGCCGCTCACACTGAGTCTGGTTCTGCTGAAGGTTTCTTCCTGTTGAAAGGGAATTTTTCTGTTGCTAACATGCATGCTTGGTGTGAGGGATTGCTTCTGAATTGATGAGTCAATGCAATCAACTGGTTTTCCTTAGATATAAAACGTTTAACTTATCTGACTGTGATTTGATTGAATTGTCTTTGTAAAGTGCCTTGAGGTGACATGTGTTGTGAATTGGCGCTATATAAATAAACTGAATTGAATTATTGCACTGATTATAGCCACTCGGTCCAAACAAACCATTTGATCAGCTGGTTTTGCTCAAAGCCAAAATGTCTTCTCTTCTCGCCTCGATGTCATTCTCTAGTAGCAACTCCTACCACTACAGAGACCTCTGAAGGTCTATGAAATATTTGGAGGAGGAGAAGGGTTTCTTATACTTGAGAGAGTTGATAAAATTATGTATTCATAAGTTTAGGAGTATTAGTGAATTCCACAATTTCTCGGCACTAAAATGTCAATCTAAATGTTTAATAAATACAGCCAAGACCTCTAGGATTTGAATTTGTGACCACTTATCTAAAGGCTCTCTTCTATCTTAGACTTGATCCTGTACTTTTTGGAGAAACATTACTTCCACAAAGCAGTAAAGAAGAACACAATGCAGTCTGTTATTCTATCAGAGTCCTCTGAGGAGCACAGAGCTTTCCCCACACAGTGGAGCTGAAGTAGTCCCTCAGAGCCTCCTCCATCTCCTCAGACTGTCTCATCACTGTGTCCCAACTAGTTCTCTTTGAGTTCTGGCAGACGACAAGTCAGAGTTTAATTGCTCCTGGTGCAGCAGGTCAATCTAAATCGAGTTATGGTTGGTCATTTTAATATCTTTTGAAGTTTTCCTGATATTTATTGCTATTAAAATTGGAACTTCACATGTGATACTTTTAAAATTAAATATAATTCTCCTACTTTTACTTACGAAATATTCCACCATTTTTTTTTATTAATGTCTAATAAATATTTTGTTAGGAGCTGGTAAAAAACTCTTAGCAGGAGATGGTTAATGAAGAAACTTCCAGGGAAAAAAGAACAGATAGAAATAGAACAGGAAAGACAAAAGAATTTTCTTAGAGCATTAGAATGAAACACCAAGAGAAACACTGGAGTAAATTGGGACATTATGTTTTATCTCTCATATTCTTCTGTTATGAACTCTGGTGTATATCACCCTCTGTATAAAGAGTTTGAGGTGCCTTTGAAATGTGTGGCTTAAATAAACTTCCTCCTCCTGTCTGTATGTGTTTGGTTGTTATTCATTCATATTTTTTTGTGTTTATTTATTCAGGTCAATCATTCAATGATGTAGCTACTTCAGAGAACAAACTCCCACTGCATTCAAACCGGTGCAGCACTTCATTTAAATAGTTTAGAAGTTTTCACCATTTTTTATTTTTATTCAGCTTTTACTTATGATTTTCAGGTCTACTTAGGTTTTAATTCTTTTTTAGTTCTTGTTAGATAGTTTAGTTATTTTTTAATGTATAATTACAGTTTAGTTATTTTTAGTTTCATTCATAGACTTGTACAAAATATGACTAATGTACCGAGGGCAAAAAACAAAAACAAACTAAAATCCCAGATAAGGAAAGAGTTATAATGTGACTGCTGTATCTGCCATCCACTGGTGTAATGCGGTACAGTGGAAAAAAGCCAGACCTCATATCAGTGCACAATGATAACATCACAGAAACAAACTAAGTACATTGTCTCCTAAAATACAGTTAGTTTTAATCAGTTTTGTAAACTCTGACAGTTTCTGGGTTTTTTTGTAAGGTTGAGTTTAAATTTTAATTTCATTTTAAAAAGTTTTTAGTTCTAGTTTTCCCTATTTCTTTTGTTTTAGTTGATGATAATAACCTTGTTTGTGTAATTTCACCACAGTCTTTTGTAGAATAAAAGTTTAATTTAGGTAAAAATAAAGAATCAATAAATTTTTAGAAGTCCAAGCGAATGTGATCCTTATGCTGATGATAATTGCTGGCTGCTGCTGGAACCAATCAGGGGTTTTCTGTATTCAACCTCAAATATAAGAGCATGTGTCATGATCCGTGGTTCTTTGTGTTATTTTTGAAGCCTCCTGCTGTCTCTGTGCTCTCTGTGACGTCCTGTCCTCCCCTGATTACCCCCAGGTGTGTCTTGTTTCCCTGATTGCCTCCCTATGTATTTAAACCCTCATGTGTCTCCAGTTCTTCGTCGGGTCCTTGTCTGTGATCATGTGAGTGCTTCTTTAATCCCCAGTGTTTGTTTGAATTAGCCTATGCCTCTCGTATGTCCAGCGCTACCGGTGTAAAACCCTGGTTTCCATTTTGCTGTGCTGCCTGGTCTGAGGACATCTCCAGTTTCTGTATTTTTGGACTCATTCACTATTAAAGACCTCTTTTCACTACATCCTGGTTCCAGCCTCTGCCTCATCTCCACCAAAACAACCGCTTCCTGACAGCATGAGCTTCTTTGAGAGTTGAGGGTTTATAAGTACACTGATGTACTGTTTTTATTTCAGATATAAACAATTCATGATAGAAAATATAATCTCTGTTTTATAAGGTAAATGACTATCAATGTTTTATCTAAATCCTAACAGTCTAATAAGCTGTTGTTTGATGGTGTGCTATATTTATGAAAGATACCGTTTGTGGTGCCCTAGAGAGTTAGATTTTATTTTTATTGCGCTATTAGTCAAAGCTGTTTTCTTATCCTTTGTCTGCTGAAGCTCCTTGAAAATGCTCTGAAATGGCATTGGCTGCTCTTCCTCAGCATACATCCCCTCAGGAGCTGGGTCCTGCTGGGCTAGACCATCTGCTTGGTTTTAAGAGTAGTTTTAGAACAGGAAAAGCCACTTCCAGGCTTCATGTTGCACTTACACAAATGGCAGGACCCATAAGAAAACCAGAACTCTTCTATATAAAAAACAACAAACAAATAAATATAACAGTAAAGTGAAATAGCGTTCTAGATGATCTTTAATTGAGATTATGGTGTTATGTGTTTGTTAATTCATTAAGTGATTTGAGAGCATATTCTTTTTTATTATCATTATCGGCTCTCAGAGAGCAACATTTTACCCAGCCAGCATCCATAACACGGCACTGCGAAATTCAATTTGTAGTAATGAAACCAACCTAGAACTATGCATCTTCATATTTAAGACACAAGGCCTTTACACAAGTGTTTCCTGTATGTATTTCTGTGTGTCTGTTTACTGCCAAAGTGTATAATCTAAAGGAATGCTTTTCTTGAAAAGATCTAGGATTTTTTAGCCAAACCCAACTGTAAACGAAATAAAATTCAATTCATTTTTATTCATATAGCGCCAATTCATAACACATCATCTCAAAGCACTTTACAAAGACAATTCAGTCAAATCAAGCAGTCAGATTGGTTCAAAGTTTAAGTTTAAGGAAAACCAGCTGATTGCATCAACTCATTGTGTCGACAAAAATCCCTCACACCAAGCATGCATGTGGCGACAGTGGAGAGAAAAAAATCCCTTTTAACGGAAAGAAACCTCTAGTAGAATCAGGCTCAGTGTGAGTGGCCATCTGCAAAGAAAGACTGGGGTTCAAGGACACAGAAGCAGACTTGCATAAAGACGCAGAGTCAGTCGGCTCCACAGGCCAGGAAAGACACAGATGAGCTCCAAGCCAGCTCCCATGTCAGACATGACAGAGAGCACATCCAGTTAGTCATAGTAAGAGAAACAGGACTACACATAAAAACAGGCCAAGCTCCAACACAAACCAAGGTGTTGATGGTAGCAGCCCAGCTGATATTTCCATGCAGAACGTAGTCACAGTTGAACAGGGACACACCGGATGAAACTACTATGATGAGAAAAAGCAGAAAAAGGACAAAGTTATGAGTGGAACTTCAACAAATAATGCAGAATGGGAGGATAGAGATAGACTGAAGCAGACTGAGGAGAAGTGGTCCCAATGTGATCCAGCAGCCCAAACATATAGCAGCACAAATACAGAAAATAACTCAAGATAACCTAACGATTCTGGATGAGGTCAAAGAGAAAAGTAGAGCCACAATAGGACCAAGGTGGAGCTAAGGAGAAATGTCCTGCCTGGACTCAAAATCCCCCCCGCCTGATCGGCTGTTAGCATCTACTTCCTCCTACCTCTCTACTCACGCAGCGACTAAGCAAAGATCACTTTGTTTTGACTATTAACTTTATCATAGAGGAAAGTTTGAAACCTAGCTTTAAAAGTAGACATACAGTAGAATATTCCAACCGTTTAAAGCTTTTGAACCAGTTTTCATGAAAGGCTTTTTTTCTGTGTGCCAAGCTGACTGAGTGGGAATTAGAACAGTTCTAACTGTTCTGTTTAGGACCAGTAAAGGCAGATTTTTAGATCCTTTGGCTTGGTAGCTTGTCTGCTGCTCTTTCTGTATCTCTGCTTCTTTTGTCTTCCTGCTCTGCTCTGTTTTATCTCCCTTTTCTTCTCCTCATTATTGGGTGAAATTAAGTAATTAGTAAAGCCTAACTAGGAGAATTTAATAGAGATTTCTTTTTTAGACAGCAGTACAGAAGTAAGTGTATGGGTGGTTCTGGAAAACATTTAATACCATGTGAGTGATCACATAAAGTTATCAACTGAATGGAGAATTTTTCTTTGTCCTGACACTATACTATTTGTTTTCTTACTTGGTTTTCCTGACCTTGCACATCCACGCACCTTGCTCCTCTCCTCCCCCTTGTACACCCCTTCCTCAATGGACGGGCAATTATTACATGGATTGTATTTAACTACATGAACAGCTGTTCGCTGGCTCGGTTTACCAAGTATCGTGGATTCGCTTACCCAGCTTGCCTTTGTTGTCTGCATGAGGGTCAGATTAATCTCTTTTTACACCCCGGAGTGGTGTTTTTGTGTTTTTGGACTCTATAAAGTGAGGTATCTCTTTCGCTCTACACTGCTGTTGTTTTTGTATTTGATGGCGTTGTAGAGACTTTGACTGTTCTCTAAGTCCTTTCTGACTGTTTTATCCCTCTCATGCCAAGTTTTGGACTATGTAAGCGTGACTTCACTAAGACTAATTTCATTTTGTATACTTAAGGTGCCTTGAGCTACAGTATTGTATCTAAATATTCATTCTCTCTTCTATTATAGAGAACGGAAACGAATATAAGCAAGGCAATGCATGCCAACATTGGTCTTTAATTCACTTATTCACGCATCAATATTATTTTACTTATTTACCAATATTATTCCATTTCATATTTTCCAATTTTCTATTGAGAGAGGACTGTTGGTGTTCAATTTTCATCCAGGGGCACTGATGCAGTTTCTTGTTGTCCTGTTTGTTTCTGTAATCACACTGTTTAGATACAGTACTGTGAAGTTATATTTTGATTTTATGGTGACTTCTTCTGTGATGTTTCTTTCCTGCCATTTGGGAGCAGGATATGGGAGGGTATTTGCTGCTTGTCAAGGGGTTTTGTTTTGTTCTTTTTTTAGTCACTCCACAACAATCTTGGTTTTCTTCTCCTCATGTTTCTTTTTGATTTCAGAATTCCATTCATCTCCTTCTAACATCATTCATAATAACTTAAGCCAGTATGCCTGGCCACTTAATCTCATTTCCTGGAATGTCAAGAGTTTAGTCCATGTAATCAAGAGGAAGGAAATGTTGACTTTTTTGAGGAAGCAGGGAGCTGATATTGCTCTTCTTCAGGAGACTAGGCTATCTAGGGTAGAACATCTGAAACAAAAAAGAGATTGGGTGGGCAATGTTTATTCTGTGCTGCTGGAGGTTTCTTCCCGTTGAAAGTTAGCTTTTCCTTTCCCCTGTCGCTGAATGCATTCTCAGTGTGAGGGATAACTGTAGAGTGCATATCTACGATCTCTTCATGCTCATCTTGTATAGTCAATAACTGGATGCAATCAACTGGGTTTCCTTGGATAGAAAGTTTGAACCTTTAATCTGACTGGATCATCTGATTGATCTGGATCAATAAAGTCACATGAAATGATGTGTTGTGAATCGATAATGTTGAAGAACCTAAAGCACATACAGGAACTAATGGTGCAAAAGCATGTAAAGTATATGAACATTTATGTAATTGTCACTGTTGAATGAAGAGCTTTTATTTCAAGAAACATAATAAATGGTGACAACTCTGCTTGAAAAAAATTCCGTTAAGGTTGCTTAGATATTTGACTCGAACGTTTCGAATCGGCACCCAAATTTAATTGGTGTTTCCGGAAAAAGCCGAAGGTATCCGAAAGTCCTCAGTGGAGCGAGAGCAGCTGGACGCTTCGTTCCCTCTGTCCTCCACTTGAGGAGAACCTGAAGGATATGTGCTCTGGAAATCTCAGCACCACTTTTTAATCGTTTGGATCGGAAAGGACAGCACACCTCCAGACCTCCAGACCACGGTGAGCGTAAGCATCCTGTAGACCCATAGTCAGATTTAGAATTTTCACGATGCGCGGAGGAGAAACCAGCTGAAGTCTGTTTAAAGTGCATGGATCTGAACTGGACTGTAAAAGTCACATTTTATAAACATTACTAAGACAACTTGGGATAATTTTCTACCTTATTTTTCAAGAAGAATGTTTTTGTGAAGTTTATTTGTTTTAAATACCGTAAATCTGAACAGAGATAGATTTCAGGATTGTTGGTGTTTATTTTATTTTCTGAGCGAATTTATAAAACAAAGCCAGCAGTTGATGTAATCTATGTTTGATTTATTTTATATTATTCTTAACAAGCATTAATCCATAGATCACAGCAAAGCTGAAAGAAACACCCTCGAGAATAGCCTACATCACGTTTTCAGAAAATCATTATCAGATGAATGTTTTTTTTGCTAAGTGTCTAATGAATTAATTAAGAGGCAAACATTAAATGCAATAAATGCAAAAAGGTCAATTTAAACGATTAAAACGTTTATCATGAGCTTGTAGTGTATTGTTTAAATAACTCTTAAAGTGGTTTGAAATAATTATTTGATAATAATGTTTTAGGAATATAGCTGTAGATGCTGCATCCCTGTTTTTATCATTTAGTTTTCCAATAAATGATAAAAACAATACTAAATTGCTTCTAGCAGACTCCATAGATTGATGATTTTTATCATTTGTCTGTCAGCCTGTAAAACCTGAACAGCTTTACATCTTTCTTCATACTGCAGGTCAAATCATGCACATGAAATGGCAAATAAAATAATATAGCAGTCTTCATATGATAGGCTGAATGTATGATCTGAGTTTCTCCTACACTATGTGCAGATACAGTACTTAGTAGAGATGTCCCAATCCAATATTAATATCAGAAGTCGGTCCAATATTAGCCCAAAAAGTAACATCAGATTTTATTGGCTTGTTGTTGACTTTTGTTCCCTGTTTATTACTCGATTAAGCCTTTTCTAGCATTTTTCATTAGAAAATGAGTAATAAAAGCAGGTGTGATTTGTGCCAATATAATATCGGTTCAATACCAGTATCGGCCAGTTTCCAAAGCTGCAATATGGGTATTGTATTGGAAATAGATAAGTAGTATGGGGACACCCCTAGTACTTCATGAGTTGAAAATAAGGATTAATGGGAACTGGAGAGGTAATGCAATCTAATAAAGACAGAGGAAGCGCAGAGAACTGGTAAATGTGTGGCATACTAAGATTCGCACCACATGTAGATCCTTTTCTGTGTCTTGTTTTTCCTGTTTCAAAGGTTTATACTTTGCTACAGTTAGTTTTCCTTCAGTTTCTAAAGCTCCATTTACTTTTTTTCATCAGCCCACATAAGCCATAATAAGCTCTGGAATTATAGAATTATAGAATATAGAATTCATTTTTTTGTTTGCCTGGTTGTGGCTGTGTGAACAAGCAGCATGAAGTATATTACTTTTTAATTTAACCTAATTAGTCCCATTGAGATCTAAAATCTCTTCTGCAAGAGAGACCTGGCCAAGAGAACAGCAGTATATAAGATACATCATATAAAAAAAGAATAAAAAACACATAAACAAAAGACATATAGAGAAAATTCAAAAAATTAGAACTCTGCAGAAACTCTTACCTAAAACATTCACACACAGACATAATTTATGGCAGGAATTTAACAAGAATTTAAATTCTTTTAGCATCACAGGAGCTTGAATGTAAAGTTGAGGCTTTAATTTGTCACAGAAGGTGGGTGCTGAAAACCTAAAACTTTCTTGCCCATTTAAGTTTGTACTTGTGGACAGCAAATTTTAGAACAGATATTATAACTTCCTTGCTTTCTTGTTGAAACGCCTGTCAAATGTGATGAAAGAGCAGTGATCTCTCCCCCTTAGTGGATGTAGTTTCCTCTTGAGACCGGGGAAGCAGACTGCCAGCATTTGCTCGTGGGTTCTTCCTACCCCATCCCACTAATCCTTCAGCGCCTCTTGGGAACAGCCTTATATTCACGGCACTTGAAGGACATATTCTACCTGGACTGGGACTTTAGAAGACACAGCCGCTGAAATTGAACACATCTGTAAATTTTACCTTCAAACACACCCTAAAAGAACCACAGTGTCCCCTTTTGAAAATATTGATCGCCCATGTGATCCTGTTAACGCCCCCACTCAGAAACACTGCTGAGGTCTGGAGAGTCTTTCAATGTGTTTGTTCAATGTTTTCTAATTTAAATCATCTCTCTCTGGTTCCTCCATCTTCTCATTAAAAGCCATAGCCATACCTCCAAACATCTGTTCAGTTTAGGAGCTCTGTAGGCCTGAGGAGCTTTGGGAAGAATTTTGATCTACTGAGTTAGATTGGGAGTGTCATGATCTGGATTTTTGGTTATGTTCAGGTTTTTAGTTTGGGTTCTAAGTAAAACTTCTAGTGCTCTAGTGTTTCTAGTCATTAGTTCAAGTTGCATTTAAATTATTTTCAAGATATATTTTAATTCAATCAATTCATTTTTGTATAGCACCGATTCACAACACATGCCATTTCAAGGCACTTTACAGACACAACTCAGTCAAATCACACAGTCAGATTAGTTAAAAGTTTTCAACTATAATGAGAAAAAGTAGACAAAACACAAAGCTATGAATAGAAATGGACAAATAATGCACTATCTGAGAATAGAGATAGAATGAAGCAAAATGAGGAGAAGTGGTCGCTATGTGATCTAGTCGTCTATACATATATCAGCACAAATACAGAAAATAGCTCAGGACAACCTAACTGTTTTGGATTAGGTCTGAGAAAGGTAGAGCCACAATAGGACCAAGGTGGAGCTAAGGAGAAATGCCCCGTCTGAACTGAAAATCTCCACCGCCGGATTGGGCTGTTAGCACTCTCCACCTACCTCTTTACTCACGCAGCGACTAAGCAAACATAATTCTGTTTTAACTACAAGCTTTATCAAAGTTTTATCAAACAGGACATTTTTAAACCTAGCCTTAAAAATAGACAGGGTATCTGCATCATGGACAAAAACTGGTAGTTGGTTCCACAGGAGAAGAGCCTGATAACTAAAAGATGTGCCTCCTGTTCTACTTTAGAAATTATAGGAACCACTAGTAAACCTGCAGATTAAGAGTGAAGTGCTCTGTTAGGAGCATAACGAACAATCAGATTTCTGATTGTTTAAGCCCAGTTCTTTTTCTTGGTTACTCTCTGTTGCCCCCTTGTGCCACTCTCCTTTCGCTTAGCTCCTTTCTAGTTACCTCTGTTCACACCTGCTCCCAATCACTTGATTACCCCATTCATTGTTCTGTTAGGCATTTATACTCCTCCTCAGCAGTTACCTTTGCTGGATTCTCTTAATTCCCACCTGCAGTCCTGTGTTTCCCCTTTGTGTAGCTTATATTCTGTTAAAAAGAAATCCCTCCTCTGCTCAGTTGCTCAGTAGTAGAGCAGCTGCCTTTATTTTCCTCATTACACATTTTGTTGCTGTAGGATTTTAACCAGTGAAAGGTCTAATTTTGCTCCATCAATGTTTGTGTCACCAATAAAGGTTTGGTTATTTAGAAAAATCACTATGTTTTGAAGCATACTTTCTTTTCTGAGCCATTTATTTTAAGAGAAAATTTGTTCAGGATGTTACCTCTGCTAAATTACCTTAATACGAAAAGATGTCTGTTCACTATCTAGCACAGCCAAGGCTAGGTTTTAGAGCGTATGCAATTCCCTGGTGGATATGAATCATGACCATATGTTTAACTTCTAATGTTTCTGTACAGTCAGCTGTGAACTGAGCAGAGAGTGGACAGTGTGGGTGCTGGGCTGTTTCTCTGGGGGCGTGACGTACTCTGCCACTGAACCCATGGCAGCATGGTCCAGGCTCCAGGAGGATGTGACCCACTGAGGCTGGCACAGCCCAGGGCCCTGGCAATCTGCTATGGTCCTTGTGACTGGTGTGCTGGACAGGGAAACATGCTGTATCACTATGCAGCATTAAAATATGATGGCAGAGAATAACTAACAGTTAAAAGAGTAACCCTGAAATAGATTAAAAACCTGCACAGATGAAACCTTTCACAACACGCATCCTATTAGACTAACACTAGTGTTCACTGGCTTCATGTCTCACATCGTGATGCCCTGTGATTAGCTGAGAGCTGTCAGGGATGAAGTCAGTGAGATTTACAAACAACACCTTATGTCAAAAGAGACTCACGACCAAAAGAAAAAACTTGGTTAACTGAAACCATGAAGTATTACCTGGTTACTTGGTTACCTGAACCTGAGTTTCACCATTTCATGGCTGAAATGCATAACTTTGAATTTAAAAACACCGTC
>JAUZNJ010032892.1:0-13445 GCA_034780135.1 Jordanella pulchra
CGCCCCAACAACAAAAAAAAAAAAAGTTAAAAAACGCCACGCACTGCAATTCAGATTTCGCAGTAGCTTCTGCCAGCACTTAATGGTGTATTTCCACACCTCTGGATTTTTTTTTTTTTTTTTTTTTTTGAAGCTTGTTCTATGCAAAGATTGTTGCAAGTATTTTATCCTTTTATTTTCTAGACTTTCTGTACTGTATGTTTGGTTTGATTGTTCTTTTATTAAAAGTTTAAGATAACAAGCGGAGTTTTGGATTGAAAATCAGTTTAAACCCTGACAGTGATGAAATGTGATGTCTTTTTTTTTTTTTTTTTTTTTTTTCATGCTGGAAATCCACAGATGGTAGGCAGGCTGGCTTTTCCGTGTGACATTCATCATATGTGCAAAGCAGGAATTTGTAGGTTGTTCAGCATTGCTATCAAGAAACCCTTTACAAGATGGAAGGAGTGACTAGAGATGCTTGAGATACTCTTAAGAGTGGGTTTACTCTGCACCTGCATGCCTCTATGGAGATTCACACTTTCCATGCCGTGGCACTCCGTTTAAAAAGCACGTTTTTAACATGCCAACTTTGACCCACAGTTTAGAGTGTTTCGCTTACTGTGTAAATTACTCAATAAGTACTGCTTTTACTTTTTAACCTGGTTTTATTCCCCACATAGCTTTGCTCTATATTAGCAGGAAATGCTTTAACTTGCGTAAGATTAGTCATTATTTAACATAGTGAAACAAATTTTAAACACCAACAGTCTCTTAAAAGACTGAAAAAGGATTCTGATTTTATAATGAATTTTACGTTTTTTTTTTTTTTTTTACACCTTTTACATAAATAAGACCTGCGCCTAAGAATTCTAACATGACCCTAACTTTAAACTCCTGACTTAAAATATTCATATATTTCCATTTTCACACGTACAATAAAGGTTTTATGAACCTCAAGCTGTTATATAAAGAATCTCTGTGTAGCACAGAGTTTTCTAGCTCAGATATGAATTCAACAATTCCTTTAAATTCAGTGAAAATAATCCCTTTAATGAAGTTTGCTTAGTCCGCTTTGGAGATTGCTGTAGAAAACATGATAGAAGCACTACTGACATAACTTTCAAACCTTAAGATAAACGTTCCGAGCTCAAGTTCCTCCCAACGCTGCTCCGTGCACAACCAACCTTGTCAACCATATTGAAAATACTCCACTGTGGATGTATGAAGAACCTAAAGTAGGAGTTAAATATTTGTGTGCAATGATGCCTTATTGCAAACAATGAGGGGAACTGAAAGGATCTTTGGAGTTTCCTGGATCTCCATCAGAGGAGAAGAAGCTTCTCACATCATCTCTATGAACTGCTGCCATCCAGCAAACATCAACAGGAAAAACCTCCAAACTATGTCTTACGTTTTTCCCAAATGATTCTTAGTCCTTAAGAGGTGCGTTTTAGTTTCAGTGTGGTAAATAGATCTGATTTAGAAAGTTAAAAGAATACATTTGATAACCTAAATAAAGTTCCCAAGTAAAGGAAAAACCACGATGACATACAATGATGGCCTTATTAGATTTCTAGAGATAGTTTCCATCTTGAGGGCATTTTTAGTTGCAGTTGGGTGCCCTAGAAAATTACAACCACAGTGATTCATTCTGAGCAAGAGGAAGCCGTTTCTATGCATTATCACATTAAAAAGTGTATTTTCTTTTTACTGTCTGAAATGTTCTGTTTCTTCTATAGAAATGTTCCACCGGAACCCACTGTAACTCCTAAATTTAAACCGAGAGGATGTTGATTCCTGAAATACACAAATTTTTCCACAAAGAAAAAAACCCAGAATTTTTTAGATTGTATAAAAAAATATTTTAAATATAGTTTCAGTTTACATCAATAAATAGAAAGTAATCATTGACAAAACAAAGAAGGAGACGATGTTATTTAATAAATTATAGTTTGTAAATGTGTCTATGTCACAAAAAAGGTTCGTTGATCCACTCCTTTGAGCGTTCTTAGTATCTATATCCCATCCACAGTCGCAGGTCCCTCTTTTGGAGTCCTGGAGCATTGCAGGTCCTACACCTTATACATCCCAAAGCTTATTGCAGTGATTTCATAGTCCACAAGCGAGCGGTCCTCCACCCAGATACTGAGCTGGTTTCCTCTCTCCAGCTTAATCATATCCTGCTGTGTGGCTGTGCACACATGAGGGTTGGACCTGGATGCCATGTTCAGGGTGCAGTAGGCTATCATCACTGGTCTCTCCTTTTCACTCTGGCTCTTCCTCAGCATGACAAAGCTGGCCAGTGGGGTCGTGGGGTGGCCCTTGGAGAACGTCACCTTGGAGTAGACAAAGTAGATGCCAGGCTCAAGGATAGTCAGCCAGCTGTTGCGGAAGTAGTTGATGTTCTTTAAAACGGAGTGCTGCATGTCCCATTCGATATAACCAGCTAGAAAGAAAAAGTTAAAGGTTCAAGCAAACTTTGAAATATACTCTTAGAATGGAAGTTCAATAAAGAATAGACATGGCATCATGTTTTCTTACATGGATTCCCGTGTAGAGTGGATGAATTCTTCACTACCATGTATGCCAGGGCTCTGTAGTTTGTTTCTTGTTTTCCAATGGAGGGAACACCAACTGAAAAAGGAAAAAAAAAAAACCCAAATGCATGTCAAGTTTCTTTATCTGATTGTCTTTTCTCTCTAAAGGAACAAATATGGCTCTAATCAGTAAAATCAATGTACCTCTTCCTTGTGGTGAGGAGTAGGTTGCCTGCAAAACAAGAAAAAAGATAAATATCAAGAGAGGAATAGAAAAAAACTATTTTCCGCCCATGCTGTATTAGATCTACTTTTACAAAGTGCTAAACAAAGAGGGGAAGGGAATGCATGAGGTGTGATGTTTGTTTCATATTTACAGAGGAAGATTTCCTGTGCATGTAACACCAACTTTTATATGAGGCTTCATACAAAGCAAACACTTGAATCTGTATCAGTACCTGTCTCATAAATGATTGATAACTGATTGTTGTTGAAAAAAGAAAGTTTAAACATGGTGTTCAGTTAAAGATAAATATAAAACTGAATATTTTCTGCTTTAAATAAATAGAAAAAAAAAACAATACAGGTGTCCTACTTACATATGAAACTTGTCTTTCATTGTAGTAAAGATATAGAAATCCTCCAACAGATAGGAACAATTGCAGCACCACCACACAAACCAAAAAGCGCAGAAGATGTTTGCTTTGGCCTGATGATGGAAGAGGAGCTGGGATGAGGACCGGCTGAGATCTGCCGAGGCGAGGGGGCACCGGTGGAGGCACCTGAGGCAGCGCCACGCTGGTCTGGTAGGTGTTGATCATGATGGAGGGGAACGGCAAAACCCAGAGAGGCCTGTCGCCCCTGACATCCCATGCGCTTCTGAGCAGATGCTCCCTGAAGCAGATGAGTTTTACTGCATCTACTTCCCGGAAGCTTTGAGCCCTTCAGATATGTGAGAGATGTGACCTTTGGTTAAGAGTGTGTTGTGTGAAATACATCATACGCTCTCTTACTTCCTGTATGTCACTTCCATATATTGCAATGTTAGTTTGCATTACTCAGGAAAAGCAACTTAAAAGCAAGCTATTTATAGGTAATAGGGATAATTTGTGGCATAGATACAGTAGCTTGATTAAAAAGTCAATTTGAAATTGTTTCCTTGTAAAGATTTGTTGCTCTTTTATGGTTTTTATCACTGATCAGCAGCAATTATCACATTAAGCTTCAAATTATATTTAAGAGGGGAAAAAAAATTCGGCAAAGTTCTTGCAATATGTTGCACACTGTTGTGCATTGGTGAACATTTTTATGGAGTTTAGCATTTCAGCCACTATTCTGTTTGTGTGTATCTTGTGGATAACAAGTGGAAGTAAAATTACATACAGTCAAAAGGTGTTTTTCTGTTTTCTGAAAATCATTATTTCATTTGAATAAAGAAAAACACTTATTCTGTTTCTGAAGTCAGGATTTGTATTATATCAGCAAAATCTTTTACTAAATAATCAAAAATAAATGGCACCTCCTACCCAGTAATTCTTGGGTTTTGTGTCTTTTTTCCCCCTTGACCTGAAGCAAATTATTCTTAAAGTTTTTATACACTGTTAAATCCCCAATAGATGCACTTAGCCCTCTGAAACTCCATGGCAACATCTGGTTCGGATTTTAGATTCGCCAACAGAACAGCAGATCCTCCTTTGTTGCTGTTTAGGACATGAGGACACAGCACACCATGATTAAACTTCAGATTTATGAAAAAAAGCTGCTGGTTTAGCTTCCCATACACAACAGGCTGTGTATGGAAATCACTACTTCACCAAAGTATACTGCTTGTGGTAGCATTGGTGAGGCTAAAGCGAAACATCTGAATGTGAGACAGTTTCACTGTTGCTGAATGTTGCATTCTGTAGTGCTGTTACAGGACTACTTAGACTGACAAGATTCGATGGTTCTTGGTCTACTTATTTATTACTTTATAAAATCATTCCCATATTGGCAAAAATAATCCACATTTAATCATGAGCAAACTTTTTTGTTCCAAGGTTTTTAAAAAAATTGAACCTTTTTTACTTTTCTGTTTTTTAAAAGCACCTAAACTTTTTGAATATCTTTGATTCTAACATCTTAAAACTCAATTTCTACCCAAACTGTAGGTTTGGCAAAACATGTGATTAAATTTGTTAAAATGTAACCTATTCTTTTTTCTTTTATATGTAAATGTAGAGTTTTTTAAAAAATCTGGTGTATTGTAATAATTTATATTATTCTTTTAGGTGGGTAACATTTTCTATAAATTTGAATTTTGTTGAATAAGTTCATTAAAAAAGAAAACAAAACGGCCATCAAAGGAATTTCCTAAGTGTTTGCAAAACTGAGACAATCACTTCACACATTGCTTACTTCAAATAATTTTAGTTAATGTGATATAAACAATAATTTTTGCATATGAATAAAAACACTAAAATAATATCTTAATTAAAGAAAGGAAAACAAATAAATAAAAACAAGCTTCTGGATCCACATCTGTGATTAAATCCATCAAACCTGATTAAAGCTCATTGCACGTGCAAACATGAGCAACATGCAACTTTCATTGCATATGTGGATGACAGTTTTCTGCACGTGTCTGAACACTGAACACTAAGTGTTTAATTATAGCATCATATCCACCCTTAGAATATAATTTAGTGAAGTGCATAGAGTGATGGTTTAGGTTGACACATTTTAATTGTGTATCATAGCTTCCCCTGGTGGTTAAGAATATTCGTAATGTCAGCAAAATGACACTGCAAAGAGTTTGCATTCATTTAGATATTATAAATGTATTAATGTTAATGGATTAACTATTAGGCTTAAGCACCAAAGGTTCTCTTTATGTTCATAATTTGATGAGCTTTAGATGTTTGTAACCCAGAATAATTAAAACTGGATTTTGGTTATTTGATAAAAATCAATAGTGGCTAACAAGGATCAAAATGTGTTCGCACTTTATTCGTAACAATGTGAAGCCATTGCATTTAAATGTCCAGACAAACTTGCGTTTGGGAAATAAATACAATTTAACCGAGAAAAACACAAATATAACAGGAAGAGAGGCTGATGATATGAAATATGTCTTTGGTTTCTTGTGCAACCTACTTATGTAGCAATATTGAACCTGAACATTTGTAATAATTCTAGAGAAGTCTTTAGTTTGAGAGAATTTCTTGGCAAAGATCTGCCTCAGATCTTTAATGTGATGATTGAAGGTTGATATAGAAATTGATAACTATAAAGACTTGAACAAATGGAAAACAGGCAATGAAAAATGTAAGAATGAAGCTTTCATGGTGTGTAATGGACAAACAGGATGTTTTTGTCACTGTGGTGGCTGCAGGGAGTAGTTTTTCTGGTGCTACAGAGGAACTGAGGCTGTGTTGGGCTGGAGGAGGTTTGTTTCCGACCATGAAAGGCATCTGTCTTCTGAATTCTTGGAGCTGGCTGTTCCACTCCTTGAACAGAGTGTGGTTCCCCGCTGCACTTGATGAAGGCCACAAAGCACCTGTAAAACTGTTTGAAATACAAAATCAGCCTAAGGAACATCTTTTTAAAGCACCTAAGCTGGGAAAAATGCATCATAGAAACTTTGTATCATGTTGAAAAGGCAAGATTGACAGTCATTTGTTCACTTTTTTTTTTTTGGACTATAGTTTGCTTATCTGGAGTCCATTTTAATCATTTATAGTTGTTTTAATATTATGTTGTTTTTTTAACCCATTTTCAGTCATCTTTCTGACTTACTATAGCAGAAAATTGTGCACTGTGCCCAAATAAAGAACTGAAGAAAAAAAAGTGACATCAAAAGGCAGCGCAGTGAAATGGGATAAAAAAAACAGTTAAAATTTGATTTTAAAGTTGTATAATCCTTTATCTTATCAACGTTTTTAGATAAAAGCTAAAGTACCATTTTCTCTCCATCAAACTACCATGTTCCTACTGATGTTTTTAATGGATTCAGAGAAAATTGTGCCTCAAACAAGAGTTGGCTAAGTTTTATGTCATGTAACGACTCAATGCTTGGGTTTAAGAGCATTTCAGAATATATAGGATTCATAGAATTAAAATATTCCACTTTGAAAGATCAAGAACTGGACAGTACAGAGTGAAAAAGATTGAAACATTCAAAATTACCTATTATATTCTGACATTTTTGACAATTAAACCAGTTATACATGTTATAACATCCCTTACAAAGGTCTTTAGTATTTTTTATTTAATTTCTTTCACCACCTGGTTTTTTTTTTTTTTTTTTTTTTTTTTTTTTAGTTTAATGCAAGTTTAAGTTAAAGCATTACTCCTAGCATAACTGAAAATCTCACAGAGCTCAATTTACTGCATCATCTGAGGAGAGAGTATAACACAAGCACAGAACTACCAGGATATTGTGATCAATCTAAACCATGTACCTGCAACCTGCAGCTCTGGAACCACAAGTGGCTCTTTGAAAAAAAAACCTGAGTGGCTCTGAATAACCTTGGATAAAAACTGATAAAGAACAAAGTAGTAACCTTAAATATCGTTCACAATAATAACAGTTTTCAGCAGGTTTTCCATTTTTTCCAAGAATAGCTATATAAAATAAATTCCCTCAACAGCAAGACTGAAAGTACGGGTAGTACATCTATTAAGACCTTTTTAACTTTTCCCGTACTACTAATTTTGTTGCATACTTTTTATTTTTTTCTTTAGTTTAAAACATAAAAATACCAAAACCGATGGAATTAACTCTGTAAAGTGAGAGGTGTAAAAAAAGTTCAAGGACAAGTACTATTTCTCATCAAGTTTCTCTTCTAAAGCAAATGGTGTTCTCTGTTTTCTGTCAAAGAAATTGCTTTAAAAGGTTGAAATGTTTTCCTGTCTAGTGGAAACCATTTTAATTATCCTCCCTGAGATCTTACCTGGTTGTTAAAGAATACATAGATGATCGGATTGACCACTGTGCTAAACTTTGCCAGGATGGAGGGCACCACACTGGCCAGCGGAGTGACAAGCCCAGTCCTGCCAAAGGTGGCCATCAGCGCTGTGATGCCGTAGGGCATCCAGCACAGCATGTAGCAGGACACCATGGATAACACCATGAGCAGAATGTGTTGCTCTCTACGCTGAGCTGCCAGTAGATTAACCTTACCGACCTGGAGTCAGGAGAAAGAGAAAAAGATGAATCAAAAGATGAACGTTGATAAAGCAAAGTAGAGTTCTATATCCATATTTAATTAGATTTTCTTTTAGTTTCACACAAGATTCATTTCAAGCTTCCATTTTGCAGAGTGTGTTGATTTAGTGCCATCCAGTGGTAGTGAAAAGAAAAGCAAAGACACCAACAATAAGAAATCTATTATCATATTCTTTCATTCTCATTTTCCACTCCTTTTGTACAGTTTGTTAAAAGATAAGTTTTTGATTAGAAGATCTAAAAAATAGAGTTTCAATAACAACTTTAGAGCTGAAACAATCCATCCATCCATCTTCTCGGGGTCGAACCCAGAATTTTCTTTCTGCATGGCAACAGCGCTAACCACTGCTCCACCATACAGACACAATACATTTTAAGTTTATTGCTTCAGAAAAAAGGAGAGACGTAATAGTTTTAAACAACCATATCTAATAGTGTTTTCCATCTAAACTATGTGCAGTTTTACTGCAACTGAAGACAAGATTATCTAAATAACTGTCAGAGAAAAAAAATCTAAAATCGGTTAAACATTTGTTTTAAAGTACACTTCTGTCTTTCTGCTGCAATAGCACATAATCCAACATTTTTAGTAAAAATCTAAAACATCCCCTTGCAAACGGCCCTAAGAAAACTCCTGACTTGCTTTGGATAATCAAGTGAATTCTGCCTGACTCCCCTGCAAACACAGATTTTAGAAAAAGAAACATGCTTGTACAATATTGGGTATCCAATGGTAACCGGTCGCTCACTGGATCTAAAAATAACCTCTAGGGTGATTCATTCATAACAGTAGTGGAAGCAAAATGCAACTTGGAGCCCTTAAATACCAATTATGGAAATGATCGACATGTTTGTATTAAACTCAATAAAGGCAGCCATGAGTTACAGCAAACTAACAGATCATTGCAAAGCACAAAGCTGCTTTCCCTAAATAAAACCTCGCCTCTTTCCTTCTCCTGCTGGATGAATTGATTTACGGATTGTAAACACAGACCAGCCATCTCTTCAAAGCTTTGGCTTGATGAAAGAAATGTCAGACAGATACCACCTAAACTGAGAAACGTGTTTCTGTTCATCAAAAGTAAATGGGAAGAAATAAAACAACCCAAAGAGCTCATCTTAGTGAGCTCTTCAGGCGTTTTAGGCTAAGTAGATGGACAACAATAGAAGCCTTTGTGGGAATTATTCCCTTGAAAATTACAGCATTGGTTTGAGCTATGAATGTTTTCAACGGAGGATCTGAAAATGTGCACTTTATTCAGTTCTAATTGCTTAAGGCTTTTAGGTACTGATATCATGTGCATGATTATTGGATGTAATTAAGCTGCCCAGAGATACAGCAAAGGTGTAATTCTGAAAGTTCTTTTCAGAAGGTTGTTTTTTTTTCTTTAAGATGAAAAAGCAGCTTGTTAATGCAACATTTCTATCAGTCTTAGATTATGGAGACTTGTTAGAGAAGACCAATTCAATAATATTCACTCTTTTTATCATGCTTCTCCAAGATGTATTACTAACTGTGCAGCACTAAAACATCATTGTTAACTGCATTGTCGTGTGGGATGGCCTTATTTATCCACCAGTGGGCTGGGACACTGATACATTTTTATCTATAAGGCCATGCTTGGATTGTTACCCTTCTAATTTGTAAACTGATCAAACACTAAAGCGATGAATCTTACTCTTTGAGTTAAAAAGATAATTTATTGCTCTCTGTTCCATTTGCTCACACAGAAACTGGGAAAAAGAGCTTTTGTTCACTTTGCTCCATCTACATGGGACAGTCTTAAAAACATTGGAAACAAATTGGATTTATAGCGCTGAATATTTTTAAGTCCAGAATGAGAGAGCTGGGAAACTCCAACATGAATTGTAATTTTATTTAATGAATTTTAATGGTACGTTGTTGTGTTTTTGTTGTTTTGTAATTTTAATATAACTTTGGCTGCCTCCTGGCCAGGACTACCTCGAAAAATATGTTTTTAATCTCTTCCTGTTAAAATAAAGGTTAAATAAAAATAAATGAAAAAGTTTATAATGGGGTAACAAGAAGTAACTGCAGGAAGAAGTTTGGATCAATACTTTACGAGTGTTGTTATTCTTGACAGCAACACCAGGTTAAATAAGATCCATTATGAAAATAATTGTTAATAATGTTTTCATGATAAAATTTAACCAAATACTTAAAGTGAACATAAACCAGCTATGTTAACAAAGTATTTCTTTTTACCAATGTTTAAAACCTGTATTTAGTTTTAATAAGAGGTCTAAGATGATTGTTTTTCATATTCCAGCTAAATTGTTTCTATGAATTGCTCAATTCAATTCGGTTCAATTTTGTTTATTTATATAGCGCCAATTTACAACACACGTCATCTCAAGGCTCTTTACAAAGACAATTCAATCAAATCACACAATCAAATAAAGTTAAACGTTTTCTATCAAAGGAAAACCAACTGATTGCATCGAGTCATTGATTCGACAGCAATCTCTCACATGCATGCAGCGACAGTGGAGAGGAAAAAGTCCCTTTTAACAAGAAGAAACCTCTACTGACTTTAGAAGGGTAATGTTAGCATGTCGATAATGATCTTTTTTTATTAAAGGTGAAAACAATGAAAGAAAAACAAATGAATGAGTGAAAATGATCTAAAATCAAACAAGTCTGTTTGTATTGGGAATCAAATATTTTCTCACTTAGGTTTACGGTTACAAGCATATTACCAAACTGCTACATGTTACTGTAGAGATCTCTGCTTTTGCACTCACCCTCCTCAAAGTTAGCATAATTCGCCCATAAGAGTAGACCATGAGCATCAGGGGCAGCAGCAAACAGAAGATGAAAAGACACAGCACATAGGATACACTGGTGGGCGAGCGAAGGTGCCACTGGACAGAACAGGTGGTTCCAGGACCTTCTGGACCATAGCTACTCCAACCCAGGAAGGGTGGCAGTGTCCAGAGGAGCGAGTAGACCCAGGTGCCTCCAATGAAGAGCCAGGCCTTCCTGAAGTCTGAGATGTCCACCTTGGCGGAATGCAGCACAGCATTGTAGCGCTCATAGGAGAGAACTGACAGTGACACCAGGGACACAATACCTTGTAAAAAGGGGAAAAGAGTGAAAAGATGATAAATGAGGGCATCGTCTTCTTCATCTCAAATGCATCAATCATATAATGCAGAGGCATCTCTGTAAAACCAAATATTGTTGGAAAATTTATCTTCCATGGTTTATTCAACTGCGCCATCATCATGAACATGATTTCAAAAGCTTAAATAAAACTATAGCAGACAATGAGTCTTTTTTTTTTTTGCTCGTCATGCTTTCTTTTCAACTCACAGTCATTAGAAATGTAAAACCCATTGTTTTTGTTTTGGCGAGTATGAAATACCTTGAGAATTTGGGCCAAATTTAATATGTAAACACATTCTGTATTTTATTGTCAGCTTCCTCCAAAAATTAGTAAATTCAGTTTTTCACAAAAATCAGAGGATATTTCTAAATTACATTCCTTTAATCTATTCACTTACTAAATTAAAGTTTACATAAAGATATAAACTTAAAGTTTGTTTGTATAAAAGAATCACTTTTTTTTTAGAAATATTTATCAAAACTATGTTATTTATCACCAGCAATATTCATTTAAGAGGCTAAGAAAATCCCCCTTTACTAAATAACAGGAAAATGAACTTCTAGAATTCTAATGCTTTTTTGGCAAAAATTGTATTTTAGCAATATAATCTGGAACACTTATTCCCCAGAAAACAGTTTCTCAGAACCCTTTACTCCACCCTGGTTATCAGTTGTAGTGCTCAAAACTAATGGTTTGTATAAAGGATCTCCACTAACACTGTGTTTCTGCCTAAATGGTCTGAGAACACAGATCTTACCTACAGTATCAGCCTCATCAGGAATGTGATTATTAATGTGGAAATCAAAAGATTTATTGCATTTTTTTAATTGATTTCAATTGATTTATCATGGTTATTGTCTATCCCAAAATCTGTAAAAAAAAAACAAATTAAAATGCAGTGCTCCAATCCTGACTCCAGGTTTAGTTACGGGATGAGGAAAGGTGTCAAAACTGCACAAAGAAAAAAGTTTTAAATTCCTTGTTTTAAGCAAATAAACTATATCTGAGGACTATCCAATAGCAGTCACTTGTTGTAACTTGTGTAGAGTCACTTCAGCTGTTATGGAGAGATGCAACTGTGGCAAGCTCTCATGTTTATTGCCTTGGTCCAGAAACAAAAGAAAACAATAAAGGACTGTGATAACAATGCAATATTCTAAATCCATAACTGATGATATCAGAGGTTTTGATTGTGAAACAGAATTTATATTGCTCCATTTTCCTCCAATTTTCAACAATTCACAGATTTTTTTGTATTTTTTGTATTTTAAATACAAAACATGGGAAAAGTCTCTAAAATGAACATTAACAATGTAGATGAAGCAACAACCTACTGTAGTATATATGCATATAAAACTTTCTTCTTCTTAGTAGTGATTATAATTCAGTTTAACAGTGTAAAAAGACTGTAAACTATGTAATAATGTGTCTATAGAGGAACAAAGCTCTGTGCTATCCTGTTTTTCTCACCTTAGCATGAGTGAATGGGAAATTTGTTTGACAAATTCCCTTCAAAATTTGTTACAGTTGCACTTTTCAATGCACAAGTTATAAACTAATTTCTGTGGTAAATTGATCTCTTCTAGATTTTATACAGAAATCTTGTTTTTTTTCACATTTGGAGACCCTTTGACTCTAACAGATGGTCTGAACAAGACTTTTGGAGGACCTACCTGTTCAGCATCTGCAAGATAAAGCAAGACTTACGTTCTTGCTCTAAACCACAACAATATTTACAATTAATCTCAACAGGTGTATGTTTTACAGAACAGGTTAATGTATGTTGTGTAGAAAAAAGGAAAAGACTTTAGGGAAGGGGAAAAACATTTCGATGAGTATTAATTATGTCTTTCAAAAAAAAAAAATAATTCTGAGTTTTACTTCGCAATGAACTTTTTGTTTTAAAAGGAAAACCCAATGGGAACAGAAAACGCTTTAACACCTCATATATGATAACTTACCAAATAGGGAATTGGCGAAGCCGTACCATTTACAGCCGAACTCTCCTATGAGCCACCGACCGCGCAGACTCGCTGCGAAGCTGAACGGCGTCCCAAAGACGCACACCAGAACGTCGCTTAGACTAATGTTCAGCAAGATGAGGTTGATCGGGGTCCTTAGCGAGCGGAACTTCGCGAAGACTAGAAGAGTCAGAGAGTTATTGAGGATCCCAGCCACCAGAATGAAGCCGAGGCAAACTGCCACCGCCGTGTGACCGCTGCGGCTAAGCCCATCGCTGCTCTGGGGCGTCGTGGAGTCGCGCAGGGTCTCGTTGCTGCTGAGACTGGAGCTGTCTGTGGTGCTTAAATTAGAGCCGTGGAAATAGAGGACCATAGCAAAGAAGCGAGAATTCACAGGAGTAGAGGAGGTAGACAGACACAGGGGATGTCAGTCACAGCGTCTCCAAACGCTCCAGGCTGATGTAAGGGAGTTGAAAATGACCAGAGCACATCTTTATACCTGCACTCTTGAAATGCAAAGATACCCCCACCCCTCCAGCCTGCCCGGCACAAACACTGATGTATTTCTTTTTTTGGTACCCTTTCATTAACAATATGAGTCTTTTTGATCATAACAGCCAGCATG
>JAUZNJ010032893.1:0-13445 GCA_034780135.1 Jordanella pulchra
GAGATTCCGCAGATTGTAGATCGAAATCCCGTTGGCATAAAATATTTTCAAAGTCACTTTTCTTTACATATGCTGGATTTTTCATTTTATTCGTGATAATGACAACGGCCAAAATGATGTTCGAAATAATGACAATGCATAAATAAGTTGAGTTGCACATTCAGTTTAGGTCTGAGTTCTTCTTGCAGATGCTGAAGTATTTCTTAGACACAAATAAAAGTTTTTTATCATCTGTGCAGTTTGTGTACATGTCTACAGACTGACAGGAAGTGAACTAGGTCTGCAGATTATCAATGTCAAAACAAACCAGATACACTTCTTAAAAAATACCTTTCAGGCATTGCTGAAAATGTTGAGAATCCCTTTTTTAAAAAAAGTCTCAAGACGAAAGAATCCACAGCTGTGCTGGCACTTTAGTGTCTTCATGTGTCTATGTGAAAGAAATTTAAGCTGTTCTGATTCACCAGATCCCACACTAACAGGAGGGGAGGGAGTAAAAAAAAATCTAATTTTTTCCTCGATCCACCTACAAGATTTTCATATGACTTCAACACCTGGAAAACGACAACACCCTAATTTGTAGGAGCTTCTTCCTATGTGTGGGAAAGCATTCTCAGCTTAGTTTGCAATGAGCCTCCATCAGTATGTAAATGAGGACAGATGACTGAAAACAGATTTAAAATGGCTTTTGTTACGACCAGACTTTTCTGTATCACTAGGAACAGCTTCCCTTTGTTTACAGGTTACAGGAGAACCACTGGAAATGCTGCGGGAAACACTTTATCCCCAAACTGCCTGCAAATGCCCTTAAGACTGGTTTCTCTGGTCTGCTGTGGTGTCTGGTAGACAGGTTACTCCTGTACTGAGAAGCTGCATCTTGGCAGTGAACAAGGATTCTGTCATAGCTTTTTCATTAATATTACCATCGGTAGCATCTGCTCTTGCAGACCATTGAAAGATGAATTGCAGACAGAAAACCATACCTGCACTTTTAAAGAAAAGGCTTGTTTTGCACCTGGGTTGAATCTCATGAGAGCTTCTGGAAACTCTTAGGAACTTTAAGAAAAGGAGAAATGTTCGGAGGTTTCAGAGACAAATGTTTGTTGCAGCTCTGTAACCCAGACAGTAAATTTCTTCCTTCCTCTTATAAATTTTGAAGGGCGTTTTTTTTTTTTTTTTACTACAGGGATACAAAAGTCAAAACAATTCGACATTAATCAAAGGTTTTTGTATTTTTTACATCGGTAACGTTTTTAGCACCATTCCTACTGCTTTACGGTTCAGCATGAAATCAAACCAACTATAAATTATTTCCAGAACTGAAAAAAAAGCCTCATAAAGGTTAAAGTAAACCTATACACTATAAGCTTCAGTCTATATAATCATTCCCACCAGAGTTTCATCTGGCACTAGGTCAGACTTTTAAGAGACTGATGACGATTATTAAGAAAAGGGATTGGATAAACCAAACCTGGAACCTGAGAATACACTACATTAAAAATATGAAAAGCAAAAACAGTTTTTGTTCCTGCAAGCTTTGCCGAAGATTTACTGTTTATGAAAGCAAGTAAAGCAAAGGAAGAAGAGTTTCAGGTAATTTAACTTATATCCAATTCCTTTATTGTCTTCTCTGTGTATTGTCTACTCTTCTCTTTTCAATGTACTCACCTTTGACCTCACTTGTCTTTCTTTCTGACACCCTTGCCAACATTGCTGCTTTTTCTTTATATTTAAGAAGATATCAAACAGAGTTGGAGTTGAAGTTCTCACATCTGGTGAGTGGGCTGGGATACAAGTAAAAGCTGTAAATCTAAAAAATATTTGGTTCTGGATGCATTTTTTGATCTCTTTCTAGAAAACTTTGCAAACAAAGATAATTTTGGGTGTTGAAGGTAAAGAGCAAATCCCACAAAGTCCTCAGAAAAGTTCTTACTGCATTTGTTTGGATCCATTTCATTCCTGCTTTTAGGCTCTTCTGGAAAGTAAAGCACAACAACACCTTTAACTGGATTTTATGTCAGAATGTCTCACAGCTTAGAACTGGACATTCAGTGTGAGTGAAGTATGATGAAAGTAGATTTTTTTCCCTTGATGTAACCTTGGTGTTTTTCAAACCATTGCATCACACATGGGCTCATTAGTACATGTAGGCTTCTGATGATATATTGCAGGGCCATGAAGATGTATTTGTCTACCTCCGGTGGTCAATGGGCCATAAACACAAACACACACACATAAACTTGTCTCATTATTTTCTATTGTCCATTAATTTCCACAGCCTAACCGTGACCCTTACTGTAATCGTAACCATGACGGGGTCATACCTAATCCAAAACCCAACCTAAGCTGTATTCACACATTAGTCCTAAACATGACCCCTGACCCAAAAACAGCAACTCCCTGTGTGGGGTCCAGGCATTAGGCCCCACAAGGAGCAGCCGGTCCCCACAACATGTCATTTCCCCTAAAAATGGACCCCACAATGTATTAAACCCAAGAGCTCGCACACACCAATTTGTATTTCTATCTATATTAAGACTTTAAACATTCTTTTTTAGTTATTGCATTTATGCCTAATCCTGATATTTTATGCTTACCAGTATATTCCCAAGCCTAACCTTAATCAAACCTTAAACTACACTAAACCTCCACGACATTAGGACCAGCCTTTGGTCCTCAGAAGGTTACTAAATATACCAAAACTTCTCCTAAAAAGGAGCATGCACATTCTTGGGTGATATCTAGAACAACTAATCAACAGTCATTGGTTTGGACTGTAAGAAGAAGATGGAGTAAACGGTGAAAGTACTTGCAAAATGAACTCAGGAAGGGATTCAAAGTGATGTGCAGCTTTCCACTGTCACGGTAATGGTGTGCAAATGTATTTGCTGTTGTGTGCATGTGTGGGGGGGATTTGACTCATAGAAACAATGCTTCAAGCTGCTGGTAATACTAGCAAATTGCCATATAAATGTGCTCCATTTTCCACTTATTTAGTTCTTCCCATGGCTGTCCAAACTAATGGGAAGTTTTATTCTCCCATGACTGTAGCTTTGCTTCCTTGGTGAGGCTTCTGCAGCTCATATAGCACACAGACCAGCCAGAAAGCCTCTCCAGACCACAACACATGTGTAGAAATCATACATTGTGAGATGCGGGAAAATTGACCAGCATGTAGTGACAGATTCTTATGCTGTAACTTAACGAACAATGTTGAAAAGATATCTGTAGCGAAGAAAAAGGCAGAAAAGACGATGTTCCATCCATTTGACCTGTGATAGTGGTAGAATTGCTTGACAGTGTATGATTGCAGGCTTTTCAGCTGCCTGCCGGTGCTCAGTAAACTTCTGTAGTGGCACAAATTTCATTGTTTCAACAATTCCTCTAAGCCTGGAGCTTTAAAACATCTCCCAACTCTCACAACATCATCCAAGGCTACATTCTGGAGACACAGTAAAATAAATCATTGATATTGTCAGAACTGACCCTTAAGAAAATGTTTTGTTTGTTTTATAAAGCAACTGACACTTTTCAGAGACATCAGACACTGTGTTTATGTGATGTTTATGCATAGTTTATTCAAACAGCCGTTCTTACAAAACAAAAGAAGAATACATAATTTAGAGGAGAACTAAGGTGAACCAAGGACATCTCATGTGTTGCTCAGACATGGGCAGACAATTTCGGGAGAAAAATGAAACTCTAATATAACCTGCTCAGTAAGCTATAATCTTTTTTGCCGGAGCTTTAATGCTTTTTTTTTTCTCATGCTGGCAGCAAGAGGGAAACTTTCCCACGTGGAAAAAAAAGAAACTGGGAATTTTGGCCCTGGACTGGCGACATCTGTTTTGCAAAGTCAAGGAAAAGAAAGAAAAATCTATGAAGGTCCTCGTCATGTATCCAGACGGAGAAAATACGGGACGTTTAGCTAAACTTAAAGTGCAAAAGCACGTGTGGACTGGTAGTGTCTGTGCAATCAGTTCCGATGAGGTCCTCCTGTGACGAAGCACCAACACACATTGTGCAGTCCAGCACATTTAAACAAATTCCTCATCGGAAACACTAACGGAGGAGCGTTGGGACTCAACGGTCAGCATAAAACAAGAGCTCCAGTTATTTCTTTATTTTGTTTTGATTTTTTCATGTTGTTTGTGCACATATTTTTTTAGTTGCCATGCATTCTGCAATCCAGATCCATTTAACATCTGGCACAGCTGGGAATGATCTCACATAACTTAACGGGAGCAGTCACTGGGGCTGAGATAATGATAAAAATACAGCACCTGATTAACTGATAAGTTTTAACCATAACTGGCCAGACTTCCTTAAAGGAAGTCTAAAGTTTCACTCACTTCTCTGGTGAGAAATCAGACTTGTTTTTCTATAAAGCAAACTATTTTTACAAATCTGGCAATAAAAATAGTTATTGAAGCATTTTAAATCCTATTATTTTTTCCCTGCAAAATGCATTTGCAGGTTTTCACTACAACCACAAACTTTACTATATTTGATGTGGAGTTTATGTGATAGAAATTCTTTATCTGCTTTTGTAAGAGGAAACACCCAAACCAGCCACTCTTCTCTACAACCTACCTTAATCCCAGTCAGATTGTATGGAGACCATGTAGGAAATGCAGTTTTTCAATCACTGTAAGTTTTTCCAATAGATTTAGGTGGCTTTGATTGAAACCATTCGGCTAAAGCTCTAACTGCATGTTTATGGCCGTTGCACTGTGGGAAGGGGAACTTCCGCCCAGGTCTCAGGTCTTTTTCAGCCTCAAAGTGTTTTTTTATTTTTTTTTTTTACTGGACTGCTCTGTAATTGTCGAGGTGTGTGGGACTACTTTGTTTGAGACATTTGGTGATCTGTGCCTGGTTTATTATTTGGTTTGGATTTAACTTGTGTTAAATTACGTTTTGGTTTTCCTGTGCTTTGATGTGTTTCTTTTCTTCCTTGTATTCTGTACACATTCTTCCCTCAGTCGCCTCTGCCCAGGTCACCTCCCACCGGCAATGCGTTCTGTTTATTGTACTCACCTTGGTTCCTATGTTACCAGCTACCTACATGGCCTTTATTAACCAACAGATTTCCTTCTATTAACTTAATATTTCAGTTTTGTTCATCTATCATTGATTCTTAGTGTTTCTGCTTTTCTGCTTGGCTCTTTTTGCTACCCTAAGCATAATTTCCACCATGCACTAGCATATGTCCTCCCTGACATTCTTTGGCTCCGTCCTTCTTACAATTAGATCCAAAAGCATAACGGTGGCACTATTATGCTCAACAGTGTAAATCGTTTTTTTTTTTTCTTCAGTTTTCCTGAAAAATAGGACATAGGAATTTTCCTCTGGGAAAGATAAAAAGTTCAATTCTTTTGTCATCAGACTAGGGTATTTTTCTCCCTCACTTGTCTTCTGCATATCCCATAGGTGAGTCTATACGCACTTAGTTTCATTAAGGGTCAGAGAATAGAGTTGGCCGAATACAACTGCGCTGAAATATTTCAGATTTATAGAAAATTGGGTACACTTGTTTTTTTCAGTTCAGAATGACCGATAAAATCATTTTCTAGCAATAAATTTCAACCAACTTATCATGGAAATATGCTCGAAAAGCTGAAGGTGATGCACCCTAAAACAGACAGCGGTGTAAGATCTGTTAAAAGTGGTGCAGAGTCAGATATGGATATCTTAAACATGTAAAAGTTATCCCGATAACCCAACGAAGTCTGCAACAGTTTCCACTTTTCTTAAGTAAAAGGTCCATTGCTGGAACTGCTAACCAGAAGCTTAGAAATAATTAAACACCTTTGACAGAAAATAATGAGGTGTGTGAAGTTAATTTACGATCGACCCCTGTGTCTGGGTCATGGAGTAGGAATCTATGTAGGAGCTGAAACCCAGCTGTCCATCTGGGGGGGGGGAATGATCTTAAGGATCTCGACATACACTGCAGAAAAAAACAAAAAAAAAAACTCCTTGGTGGCTGACAAAATGTATGTTAAAAACAGGGCTTAAAGAAATGTGGTAAAGGAGGATGAGAATGATCGCAGTTCTCATCAGCTGAGAACGAAGTGGAACCTGTGACTCAAACTTTCCACACAAAATGAAGGAATCTTAACTTTAAACCCCTGCAGTCAGATTTGGACTTCAATTAAGCTCAACTAATGGACCGGATTGGTTTCCCTCTGATTGCGGATGAATCCCAGTGCCCACTTTTCTTCTCATTTCAGCTTCATTATGGAAAAATGACTGCTTTTAGTGAAAAACAAATTGCTCTACTGAAGGTAATGTGGTAAATCACAGGGCTGCAAAACCTCAGCAGAAAGACAGACAAAAGAGGACGCATATGGATTTCAAACAGTATTGTACACAGATAGACCGCTTTTATTTTATCTTTGGATTTCAAGCAATAAAGTCAAACTTGACAACTTCTGCAAATATTATAGGAACAAAGCATTGAAACTAATCAGAAATGCCCAGCAAGCTTCTTCATCTGTTAGTCCATTTAAAGTGTAATCACCTCTGCACATCTGTAACATCAAAACAGAAAGCTTTCTCCGATGCACGAATGCATCATCTTACCTGTGCTGGTGGGATCAAATCTTCTTCTGCATTCAACACGTGGAGCTCCTCCAATTCCCTCCAAATTCAGCCCACCCAGAGAAAGGATGCTTTGCTCTTTCTTCCGTCACTGCTCCGAGCAAGGTGGCAGGCAGCTCTGTCAATCCTCCCTCAGCCAGGCTCCTTATCTTCCCCCACCGTTTACAGCTCAGGCTGGGGCTCAGCTTCGTTTCTGACAGGAGAGAGAGAGAGAGAGAGAGACAGAGAGAGAGAGTCGGTGTGGGAGGAAATGTCTTTTAAAGCCTGAGGAGTGTTTAGGTCAGACACCCATTGGTTTTTAAACTCCAGCCCTTAAATAGCCCTCATTCTCCCTCCCTCCCTGCCTTTCACAGCCCTGTCCACCCTCCCTTTACTGCAGCTAATGGATGCAGAGCTGAGCTGCTGCCTTTAAATGAGATGCCACTGTTACCAGGAGTCATGACAGAAACGAGCGGAGTATGTGTTTGAGTAGGAAAATTAAAGGGGGAAAGCCGAGCAATGAGAGGAAAGTCAAGGAAAGACTGCAGACAGCGGGCAGACCTTTACCTTCAACCAATGTAACTTTATTATAATGATTTCTGATTGTCTCCTGTATGATTTAAGCAAGACACATCATGTTTATGACGTTTACTTTCATCTTTTTGTTTTCACTGAAGACCTACAGTGGAGCTAAAAAGTTAACAGATTCTTGTCCAAATCTCCAATTTTGTTCTCTTGCTTGTTTGTTTTTATGATGTAAAAAACAAAAACAAGACCCAAAGATTTTTTTTACTTCCTGTATTATTCCAAGTGTTTGAATTTGTGGGTTTCTTGAAAGTCTTTAAAGTTCTTTAGTGTCTCTGTCCTGCTGTTTGTACTCTGTTGTTGGTTTGTAGACTAGGTTTTTAGGTAATTCTTATGTTTATTTTGCATCATTATCTGTTTTCCTTCCCATGTTTCTTTGTCTATTATCTGCTCCCTTTACCGTCATTAGTTTCTGCTGTTCATCATCTTCACTGATGCTCTCACCTGTTTCCACCATGCCTTTTTTTTACATAAACTCCCCGGTTTTTGTTGCTCACTGCTGGTTTCTTACATCTCCCTACCCCATAGTCTACTATATGTTTCTGCCCTGTTCTCCATGTTTTCCTCCTTGTGTCTGTGTAGTTCATTGCAATTTATTCAATAAATCATTAAATTCATTATTTATTTTATTTCTTCTTGTCAGCATTTTGGGCCCTGCTACAAGCTCACATTTTCCTTCTCGGTCTTTGGAGTCGGAACTTATCAGCATTCAAAGCCATATTTGGCCTCTGCTCTTTGAAAGCCACTTTACTAATTTACTAAACTCTTCAGCTTTGAATTTAGGTTTGAAATGAGCCATTTTCAAAACATTCTTCATCCTCTGGTGAAGCTGTTAATCTGGAAGCATGTTTTAGTTCTCATTATAAGGTGAATTGTAGTATAGTTTTGTCACTCAGACAAACCTTTTGGAAAAATGCCAAAGGTTTTTTCTCCACTTTTTTGATGGGGATTTTAAATAGTCTCTGGGTTCTAGATTTATCCAGATTAGCCATTTATCTTCATAGATTGCTGCCACATGTACGCAGGCACTACTTACCAGAAATTCCCTAAGGTTTTTTGATGTTGCCTGAACCTTCTAAGCCACATGAGTTTACTTCTCTTCTTTTTAACCATTTTAGGGGGACCTTAAGATTTTGCTAATATCAACAATGACTCATCTTCTCTAGACTCCATGACTATTGGATTCTATAGTAAATCTATGGAGTTATTTAGTATTCTTCTAGACTGAGAGCCTCTGTCCTTTTGAGACATTAGATGCTCTCTGTGGTCCATAGGATACCAGGCGAAAATCTTCAGAAAAAAAATATAAATGGAGGAACTTTATTTACAGTTCATTAGGGGCACTTTAAATCAGAGGCTCTAAACGTTTAAGATTCACACCTACAAGCCAAAAGAACAGATGAAAAGACTATTGCGCCCAAAATATCAACAGAGTCTGCTAAAAAGTAAATTAAGCCGTGATAAGGATAGCACAAATATACCTTGCTTTAATCTGTCTATGAGTATTAATCTTTTTTTATTTATACATGTTTTATGCATCCTATGCGCATTCACTTTATTTTTTCTTTTATTTAGTTTAATTTCTACAAAGGATCACACACTCGTTTATTTACTTATTTATTTATTATTAATTATTATTATTTAGTTAATTATTTTATTATTTATTTAGTTAATTGCATTGTGTTTAAATGTAGTGGTTCATTTGGAACACAGCCACATCCCTCAGGTGTACGTATCTAATTAAATTATTTCATTATTTATCCAAAAGCTTTAATCCATTTTTCATTCTAATTGTTAAGTTTATAGCTCAAATAAAAGGTGTATAAAGCTGTGAAATAATATCTTTGTCTAATTTTTTACGACACATAGCCCACTACCTCCCATTAAAAATACAGTAGTAGCTCCTCATCTCTGTCCAAGAAGGTAGACTGTGTAGAACTATGCAGCATGATTCCTCCTGGTTGCACCGTTTAGGTTTAATCTGATAAATCGTTAAAATGACAAACTGAAATCCATCTCTGGCTCCTCAAGGAAACATTTTTTCCCTCTTGCTCTGACGCCTTTTCCTCTCATGGACCCGTCTGAATTTAACAGATGGGACTAGCGGGGAGCGGACGCATTCTTTATTTTGAACACCCTAGACATGTTATTCTTGGAATAAGTAAAGCAAAATGCTCCATGGTCTGTAATGATATCACTGTATTTGACCCCGAGTATGAATAATGAATCATAAAGCTGCTTGAAGCTCAGTTGGGGTAAACAGGCAAAGCGAGTCTGAATTCACGGTTTATTCCTGATGCTGTTAGAAAAGCATAAGCAGCAAAGCGTGGTTAAGTTCCACCGCATTTAAAAATACACACTTAGCCTCGAAAAGAGGAAAGCGCACCAAGAATAAATCCGGATCAGTCTAATAGCAAAAAGGAGGTAAATAGCTTTGTCACTTTGCATTGCAAGAAGTACAAGAAAAAAAAGGTTGTCACTACAAGAGATTATAGGGAAAATTGAGAACATACTGTTTATTGCAAAAAGTATTCACACCCAGTCAATTTCTTTACAATTAAGATAAAACCAGTAAGTTTCTTTTTTCAATTGGAGGAATGTTTACAGTTCATCCTTCATACACATCTTTGATAACTCTTTAATCTTCTCTTTTACAGGGAAAAAGAAGATGGGGAAAAAATGATTTTAGAATATTTTAAAGATGATAATAGGAAAACTGGTGTTTGTTTCTGTTTATCCCCCTTTACTTTGATACCCTAATATAAAATCTAATGCCAGTTCTAAGAAAGAGTGACCTAAGAAACTGCCAAGAGCCTCGTAGTAACTCTGGAGGAGCTGCAGAGAACCGCAACAAATCAGTAAACAAGGCTTTTAGTAGGAAAAGAGTGGTAGTAGAGTGTTAGTTTTACCTCCTCATCAGGCGCTAATTTGCATCATTGAAATCCTCCAAAAATAACAAGTTTTTGCTTTTAATGTGACAAAGTTGGAAAGGGTTTAACTGTTTTAAAAAGCACTAAATGCATAGAATAAGTCCTCTTTTTCTGGAGGATAAACTTTGAAATCCTGTTCCTCCACTATTAGATGAGACTCCTTTGGTGGATAAGCCCTCAGGTGGTCCAAAGAAGAAAAAAGGAGGACTAAGGATAAGCTATGTAGAAGTTCCCACTCTGCTTTGATTTAGCACCTTACATGTGTTTCAGATGCGCTACACTCTGAAAGACAGTATGTACAGTATTTAGGTACAGGACAATAGACATTTCCAGGCTACTTGCTGCTCAAACTATAAACACAGGACATCTAAAATTACACCTACAGACTTAGGAATGTCTGCAATGCAAGGAATAAAACACTTAAGCAAATATGTTTTCCACATAACAAGTCTTCCTCTATGGCCATAAATACTTGTATAAAAGCATTCAGTATGGATGTTTCTGCCATATTCAGCTTCTTAGTGTAAAGCCTTGGTAGTAGACCTGTTAATAAATCTGTAAACATGCTGTAATATTGAAATGGAAGGCTTAGGAATCTTTAAACTTCTAGTTATTAGCCCTGCAGGGATTACAGAGATCTGTCTTTAGTTTTATAGGGATGTATTTCACGCTATTGGGATCAAAGCAACAAAATGTCAGCGTCAGAGGATTAAAAGCCAGGTCAGGGGGTCGCAAAAGTTTAGAGAATCTCCCAGTGAACAACATAAGACCTACTTGTTCTATTACTTTGAGAACAAAATGATTATACTTGTGCTGTGGATTGAAAATATCACATTTTGGACAGAAACATCATATCATCTTTTAATCTTATAACTAAAGAAACAGTTACATTTAGATGTGAAAGCAGATGTAGTGACTAAATTAACTTATTAAATCATATCTCTCTATCCTCTTTCCTCGTACCAATCCTTGCTATGTGGCCACAATGACCGCAGATCTTTTTGCGTATGACCTACAGACGTACTAAAAATGATGCAAAAACTGCAGCCGCAGTTCACTCTAAATCTGGAAAACTGCTTTGCACATAGTACATATTTGCATTTACATATCCTTCACCCATCAGTTTGTTTGATTATTAGAATATGACGTGCAGATTGATGAAGGCAAACATGGAAAACCTGGTTTGCTGAATTGCAAACACAAACAACCGCTTTGTGCTTCAAAAAATTCTGAGGTTTGATAAAATGCATTGCAGTTCCATGCAAAGCACATAAAAGTATTGGATCTGTTCTCAGCAATAATAAGCAGAGGGCACCTATACTCTGCTGACTGCAGATGCATAAAGCAAAAGAACATGTTTGCAGGTTCTACCTTAACAATAACTATTTCATTAACTGTTGCTTGCACAATTCCCTTTTCTAACACCAACCTGGGCCCATATTGAAAAGAGAAAAAAATACAGTTGGTTACCAGAATTAAAACTGTTGCCAAACAGGTAAATTCACTGAAAACAGAAGCAGCAGTTCATTAAAAATCAAAACCTACATGTTTGCATGTTATAATATAAGTGGGAATAGTGGAGGAATTTGAAACACAAACTTTATTCTGCAGTCAGACTTTGCCCCAACATGTGGTTTGTTGATTCATTGTCTTCAAAATAAAAATAGCATAATAAAATCCACTTTATTTGAGCAATATAAATGCATAAGTTCTAAAACAAGCTGAGTTTTCTTAAGGAGCGTCTGATTTAGTCTGCTGTCAGATTAAAATGTGATGGACCGATAAACATGGAAATAAACTTGTGCTTTTATCTTTTGTTCTTGAAGTCTACTTTCTGAAACTCTAAGAGTGTGTTCCTGAAAACAAATGGATACTATCTTATCCTGAATATTCAGGTCATTTTATACAAATTAAGAGGTTTTTCACAATCTTTCTTAAGGAGCATCTGTTTTAGACAGCTGTCAGATTAAAATATGATGGACTGATAAACATAGAAATAAAGGTGTGTTTTTATCTTTTCATGGAAACACATCTGTTTATCTGGAAACTAGCTTTGAATTTTCTTTCCAGAAAATTTACCTGATTTATTGCCAGCAAACTGCTAGTATCTTGTAAACAGGATAGACCCGAAGGGTTAGCTCCTGGATGACCTCATTAGTTTTTATTAACGATCATAAATCTTGTAAACATGTGATATTTTGTGTTTGATGGTTGTAGCCTGTCTACTGCTGGTATGCATCTGGAAAAAAAACATATTTCAATTTTAAAAGTGTAGGTTACCAGAACAAGTTGAATATTAAAGTAAAAAATAACCCAAACGATAAGAGATTATGAACCGTTTCCATGTATGGATCCAGGAACATCCAAAAGACAGCTAAAAGGTTTTGTTATTCAGTTACCGGTGAGCTTAGGGACGTCCCATGCTCAGTCGCAGACAAAATGGATCCTTGCATCCTCAAGTGGGACAATATATCCTCACATTCTAATTATGAGTCAAGTACAGGCCACACGCTGATACTAACCAGATCAGAGATGTTGCAGCTCCTACTAACATGAACTAATAAGGCTCTGAAGGCATCAAACCTCCATCGGGTCATTCCTAAGGCTTGCCATCACATTTGCCGAAAGCTTTTGATTGCATTTGAGTGCAGCTTGGGTAGAAAAAACCGCAGACAGCATGGAGATAACTTCCCTTTGTTGACTGATTGCGGCAGCTCTAATGAGCTTGTGTGCTTTACGGATTACAGGATCGACAAATCAAGACAGAGGTTTTAGGTTCAGAGGGACATAGAGAATGATCTATAGTTTCTATCAACCTTTGCAGGAAGGTAAATGAAAACTATTATAGATGCTACACATCTTGGAATGAAGAGTAATATTTAATTCCTCAGTTTTAAATCAGAATTCTTATCTGATTCAATTTTTTGCCTTAATAAAACACAAATTATATCTTTTGTGAACTAAGAAAAATGAAGGATAAATACATTCTACTTTAAATATGGTTAAATTGTCAAAAACATCATCCTACAGGTTTTTATAGTGCACAGGAAATCCCCTCAGAGTTCCCTGATCCAGCTCGTCCTTTTTTCCCTTTGGATCACACTGCTTTGATCTCTTGCCACATGGTTGCTGTGGAGCTCAAATTTACTAGTAAAGCAGTCGTTGCTTTGACCCTGAGACATAGAAAAAAAAGTTATTATCTCCCAATCTATAGCTCTTTAGAATATAAAATAACTGAAGGAGATTACAGGGTATTTTCTTATGTCTAAACTTGTAAAAAATATGAAGTCTCTCTGTTCTGTCTATGAATTTAGTTAGGGGCAAAATGCTTCAAAAATAGCCAGACTT
>JAUZNJ010032894.1:0-13445 GCA_034780135.1 Jordanella pulchra
CGGGGGCGTGGTGAGTGGATGATGCGGGACAGCTGTGTGATGTCTCCCAGTCTGAATTTTCGCTTAAGCTCCATGACCTCCTAGCTGTTGTTTTTATTGGTAAAGGATTTTTTACACAACACTTATTTGACCAAAATAAAAGATTTTATGTGGCAAGGAGTAGTTTAATGTGCTGCTACTTTGCCAAAGACTGAAATTAGTTAGGTCGCCCAGGAACAACCTAGGAAAAAGCTCATGTTCATGTTCATGCTGATTGTTTAGTATCGTATAATTATTACCATGTCTTTTGATGTATGACTGTATTGAATACTTTAATTATCCAAATTAACTCAAGTCTCGTTAATTGGCTGAAAAGGACAATTTATTAGATTTTTCTTTCTTAAACTACAGTGCAACATCTAAATTGGAATTAGAGATTGCTAATATAATATTAACGATATACTGTAAGAGTTTTCCGACTGCATTGATGGATATGTGTGAGGCAGAGTGAGAGAATATAACACATTGGACATTTTTTTAGGTGTTAAATATTGTTCTTTATCACTTAATTTCCTGTCCAGTGGGGACATTTCTATTTGCTAATTTTGCAATTATTATCGCTCCCATGAGCTTTTCTGGTTTTTGAGTTTTTGTTTTGATTTTTTTTTTTTTTTTTTTTTTTTTTTTTAAATCATCCCCAAACAAATTCCAAGAAATTTAATAACTACTATTATTGCTTCACTTTCCATTGCCAAGTTAGGTTAACTAAGATAAGAGTAAATAAGTAATGGCTTTTTCCATCATATCAAAAGTCTTATGCAAAAAAGGCAACAGAGAGCCAAATAGGAAGGCAAATGGTGGAGGAAATGTATTAAGAAAAAAGCTGAAAAACAAGAAAATATGAAAATGGAGGAAGAGCTAAGCTGTGTGAAATATTGAAAGATAAGAAAAACTGATGGAGAAATGGAAATAGAAATGGGAAGGTAGAACTGCAATCAGGAATTTCAAAAGCCAAGCTTTTGATAGGAAACTAAGAATATTGCTCATCCTAATGAAGTAAAAACAAAAAGGTCAACCATTTATATTTTATTCCTTTACTTGTATGTTAGTAACACTCATTTAGATTAACAAAGTTCAAACTTTTTATGTGTATGTTTTTAGAATAATCCCAGTGTCAAAACTCGTAATCTAGTTACCGTAAACCTGGAAGTCAATAACTTGATGCAATCAGACAGTTTTCCTTAGATAGAAACTTTTGCAGTTTCACTGTAAGATCTGACTGAATGTTCTCAGAAAAGTGGAATGAGATAATATGCTGTGAATCAGTGCTATACAAATAAACAATTAAAATGAAATGGCTAGATGAAGTCATTACTATTTTTTTTTTCAAATTTGGTGTGTGGCTTTATTATTTATTTTTAAATTGCTTAAAACAGCTTTTCAAACTGTTAATTCCTTTCTTTCTGGTTTTGGCTTCATAGACTATAAGGAGGAAACTACTTTTGTATGTTACTGTGAAGAAAGGGCTGAGTCAAAACATAAAGGTTTCAATTTGAATTCAGACCTATCATACAATTAGATATGAGATATATATGAAATCCTTGGGACTAACAGCTTAAATGGGCTTTGCCTGTAGACCAGTAGGTAAAACAGGAGTTATAGGTGCATTTAGAATCATATTGCGTTTAATTACATTTTTATTTCAAAACACGTTGGTGAGCTTTAAATTTGGAACTCATTTGGAACAGTACATGATAAGTATAGCTCCAAATTTTTTTGAATGTCTTTAAAAATGTTCAACATATATTTTGTCAGTTTTTTAAGAGAGTAAAGCTCATAGATTATATAGATTTATCATCGTAGATGGTATATAGTCTATACTTGTATAGGGCTTAATCAGGTTTGAGAACTCCAAAGCCTTTCATATACATGCGGTCATTCATCCATCCATCCATACACCCACTTACAAGGCAACAGAGAGACGAACGGTAAGGTGGAGGAAATGTTTTCAGACAAAAGCTGAAGACAAGAAAATGTGAAAATTATGGAAAAGCTAAGCTGTGTGAAATATTGAAAAGATAATGAAAAACTAATGGAAAAACAGAAAGGGCAGGTAGACCTGTGGTCAGGAATTTCAAAAGGAAATCTGATGTATAGCTACATTATCCTTTTTGCTGACCTTTTAGCCACCAAATTTTGAAACCCAAAATTCAGTTTCTCATAACATTATGATTAGATCGGTAAAAAAAAAAGATGTTTTAATTGGCTTTTTAACAGATGCACTAAGAGGTTGGGTCTCTCTTTGCATGTCTTACAGCATTAATGAGGCACAGCATGGTGGAGACCAACCTGTTGTACTGCTGAGGTGCAATGGAAGCCAACAATTCTTTGATGGCAACCTTAGGCTCTTCTTTATTGTTGGTTCATGTGTCTCTTACCTTCCAGTTGACTGTACAGAATGGATCAGCTATGGTGTTGAGGCCCAGTAAACCATGGTCATTAAACCATAAGGACATGGTGCCAAGTCCTTTTTGAGATTGAAATAAGTATCTCCATAAAGCTGATACTTGATACCTCCATGACAGGCGATGGCAAAACCAGGATCAAGTATACCCAGGGTGGTTTTGAGTTATTTACATATCCTGGAAGAGTGGAGCGTATTTTATTTCAGGGACAGAGCTTTTGTGATTGAGCAGACTGTTAAAAAGCATCACAAAACCTAGTGCCATAGTAGTTTATTGGAAAATGACTGACAGGTACAGGGGACTCTCTTTTCTTCAGGGTTCTTCACTGCATGTTTTTTTTAAATGCATAATTTATGAACACACAGGTGGAACTGCCTTTCATCCAATCATGTCTGCATAAATAGCCACGTGCTTACTTTAAGCATGCAGTTTATTGGCAGACACTGATAACAAAAACCTGCACAGACCCAAACAAAGGCAGTGTATAATTTACCTGCAGTGTATAATTTACATGCAAGTTTGCCCCCTACCCCTCTCAATATGCATATTTTCGGATGCATTTGTAGGTCTTTTAACTGATTAAAAGAGATTGTGCAGTGAACCTATTACTTACTTACTTATTTTAAACTTACAAAACTGTCATTTGGAGCATTGAGTGGTTTCTTACTACCTTTAACTTGCACATTGTGCAATAAGAGAAAGATAACTCTTTTCTCGAAAATATGTTTGTTGCTGTTTTTTTCCTTTTGAATTTTTTGACACATTCTTTCTTTACTCGTGGCACTTTAAGTGCTGTAAAATACGGTGGTAGATGGCTTAATGACTGCGTACATCAAAAAACACATTTGTGTTACGTTTTTCTGAACAGGAACAGTACCATTTACTTTTTTTTCTCCTTAGCCATTGACTCAGGCTCCCTTGTGTCGCCTGACACAAGGGATGCTACATTTGTAGCCCATGTTTAGGATTCATCTGTGTGTAGTGGGCTCTTAGTGAGCCAAAACCAACCTCACTTTACTGTATGTGAAGCTTTCCCAAATTATAAATGGATTTTGTTTGGCAATCCTCTCAAGGCTATTTGTATTTCTGTCAGTGGTGCACCTTTTTGTACTATGCACTTTTCTTTGTTTTAACTCTCCATAGGTTTTATTTGAAAAACAGCTTTTTAAAAATGACCTTTTGTGTCTACCCTCTTTTTGGAGGGTGTAAGTCACTTGATGTCCTCTGAACATCTATTGAGTCAGCAGTCTGTGTAGGGTATTGTCCCTCCCCTGACCCTTTATTTAAGATTTTGTATTATGTTTCAAATATGCTTGCAAAAAAGCATCTACTACTAAAGTGTAAATTGACTGAATTTATGCTGTTTTTGCTATCCATACTCGCCTTTTAAAGAGCCTTACAACATTCCACCAATCACACTGTTAACCTTACATACAATAATACACAAATAAGCAAATTGATAGATAGCTTAGGGTTAAGGAATTCCCCAAGGGCACACTGAATTGTAACCCTTGCTCCTATACAAATACATTAAATAATTTCAGGAAACATTTGTAGGTGTTTAACTGATTATAAATTCGAGTTTCTGATGGATTCAAGTTGTCCTTTTATTATATGTAAGGCCATAGTTATCAAAATTGAGCTACGTGAAATTAAGGCTCTAAATATTTCCCTCTATTTGTAATTAAGCTCTATAGAATAGATGAATTTTACTTTCTGAAATTAGTTAAACAAAACCTTTTTTTTTTTTTTTTTTCCAACTTCTAATCTTTTGAGCCATACTTTTTAAACTTCGTGCTTTTATCACGGTGAGACAATAGGTAGGTTCCTGTCATCCATAGTTATGTACCTTAGGAAATAAGATGGGCTAATATTAAGCAGTTATCTTAGTAACCCTACCTAACAGTCTTCTTTTGTCTTTTTCATTTCCAGCTTGTAAACCTGGATTTTTCAAGGCATTTGCTGGGAACACTAAATGCTCCAAATGCCCTCTGCACAGCTCCAGCCATGACCAGGCTGCCACAATCTGTCACTGTGACAAAGGCTTCTACAGAGGTACCCAAGACCCTTCCTCTATGGCCTGCACAAGTAAGTAGAACTCAAAGAAAAATTTAACAATGAGATAAATGTTTCAAGTCTGTCAGATGGGAGATTTTTTATTTTTTACAATCAATATAATAGGCCACAGAGAGGACCTTAGAGTTGTGGGGTGATATTGTACTGCTGAGTAACTTGAATCTATTTGGAGCTGAAATTGACCTTTCATTCAGCAGTTAAGGGTGTTTCATTGCGTTTTAAACAACCTTCTTATTCTGCTATCAGATGTTCAGCACAATCCTATGAATGAATTGCATGATGGTGATTGAATGTGTGTTTAGTCTGATTATGTTACTGCAATACATCCTTCAACAACCAATTTCCCTACATAAACACTTAAGGGTTTGTTAAAAAAATATGAAACAATATTACTCTCGTGTCAAACGGTTAAAGAGTCTGGGTTTTCATTTTATTGTCTTTTTTGCAACGGCACTGTCAAGTGGACCGTGTTAGATGGGGGGTGCTCTCTGTAACAAAAGTTTTCTACCCAGTGAACCTCTTATGATCCTCAAACTAATAATTTTGCAATAAAAGTTATCAATTCAAACTACTCCAACATTTTTGAGTCACTGAGCAAAAACAAATGCATCCATACCCATGTGTTTCTCGGTTATAAAAAAGGTTTTGACAAGGTTCAGAAATTAATTTTCATTATAGCTCTTTATCCTTTGATTGAAAACCAATTTCACATATTTGTGTGTGAGAGAATAACAAGTTTTTATGCTGGAACAAAACATTTCAAACTTAGCAAGAAGCTTCCACCCACACAACTTCACACAGACATTTAAAAACACACTTATGACACTTCACATTTCTTTGCCAAATGATACCATAGACAGCTTTGAAGACTAAAATAAAGATGAGGACTGGCTGATTTTTATCCAGAAACAAACTTGGACTGAAATACAGCAAGAGATTTTTTCTCAACATCCTACTCACTTATTTAAATTACACATTATTTGCTAAATAATTCTGAAAGTGCCCCCAAACCTGTCATATAAGGAATATGTTTAGCGTAAACTTTGTTTCTTAAAAAAAAAAATCTGACTCTTCTTCTATTAAAATTTATTTGTTGTTTTCTTCTCTCTTCAGGGCCTCCTTCTGCTCCAAGAAATCTTGTTTCACTAATCAATGACACTGCTCTCTTCCTGCAATGGATGCCTCCCATCAACACAGGGGGAAGAAGTGACATCACCTACAATGTTCTGTGTCAACGATGTGATGGGGGTGATGGTAGTGTGACCCAGTGTGAGCCATGTGAACCAGATCTAAGATTCATTCCACGACCGCTCGGTATAACTGGGACCTCTGTGGCAATACTGGATTATGCAATTCATGCCAATTATACCTTCCATGTGGAGGCTGTGAATGGTGTTTCTGGACTGGGTGTGGCTCCACGATCACTGGCAAATGTCTCTGTCAGTACACATCAAGCTGGTGAGTTCAGACCTGTTGTTGTAATTCCCTGATTCTGAGTGTAAGGCTTTCATCAAAGCATATATGATAGATTTCAATCAACAAAGTCAAAGAAAATTTTACAGTATCTATGTTCTCAGTATGGCAGGGTATTGATTTTTTTATATTAATCAAATATTATTAAAAAAAGGTATTAGGTATAGGGAAACACCAGTTTCCTGTTGGTTGAAGAGTTCAAATATTTTGATGCAGGCTAACACTGGCTACAGCGTGGCTACAGTGAGGCTGCAGTGTAGTAACTCACACTGAATGCTGCAGCCAGCTGGGCCCGGCTATGACCCTGGCTGCAAAAACAGCACTGGTGAGAAAATACTTTTGCGTGGGTTCATTCTCCTTCTGGGGGATTTTTGGAAAAAACTCAGTGTGAATAAATGCCTTTTTCACCATCCAATAGCTTGTCTGTTTCCTAGTATTTTTGGCATTTTGTCTACATAAGCCAAGTTAGCACAAGTCAGTGAGTTGTTTCGATTCTGAAATTTAGCTAAACTCTTTCTTAACTGGTGCCTGAACTTTCCTCTTTGGCTTGGGTATTTTATAGCGTAAAGAGACAAAGACTACTGCGGTGTCTGGCAAAAATTTTTACCCAGCAGAATTTTCCACAGTGCCACATGACCCTGGTCCTCAGACCCATACTACACAGTGGCTGCTGCTGTCAGTGTATTCAGTCTAAGCCAGTTGCAAATTGAGGAAAGCCTTTGGATGATGGACTAAATGTTTTCAAACAAAATTGAACCAAACCAACCAAGTCCTGGATGAGTGAGAATCTTCACCAGCATTATATACAGAATGTGTGATCCTAAAATACTTTTATCACAAGATACAAGGGGAACTAAGTTACTTGTTATGGATGTGGAATTAAAACAAAAGCAATGCTAAAGAATCCCCCTTAGTCAAAAAAGTGCGAAGCTAACTCTAAAATTCAAAATACAGTATGCTATACTATCTTCTTTATATGATCATTATACATCCAAAATAGAAATTGTGAAGATCTTGTCATATATTAATGTTTTATATGCATCCGAGTCATATTCCTGCTTCATACAATTCATACAAATACCAAGCATAACACTGTAGAGCACCTTATTAAAGTACTTACGTATTTGAGGCTTTTTGCAACTGCAGTTCATACTTCCTTATATCCATCAATGCTGTAAAAAATTCTAATTTTTTAGGTCCAGAATGTCATGCCCGTTCATTTACCGTTACAGAATTGAACTGGCCTTAAATCACCTCATACACGTTAACATTTAAATGTAGGGGCTTCATTAGCTGATTTATACTTGAATAATGCTGTGTTTCCAACTTTAACTAGTGCATTACTAAATTCACAGTTTTGCCTCCTGTGCTTTCCTGCTCCCTCTTGACCAGCCTTGTAGTCCACCTTAATGAGTCAATGTGCGAAACACACTTGCGACCCTTGAGGAGCTGGGAGAGCCTCTCTGCGCTGAGCTTAATTCTAATTAGCAGAACCCAGCTGACCTGAGGTTTGCTGCACCAGGAGTTCACCAGGAGAACATAGTCTTGGACTTAAATGAGCAAAAATAAAACACCTGAGGTCCAATCTTAAACCTGAATTTCAAGGGTAGGAATATTAAAGGATTAGCTGATTAAGGAGGTCAAGATGAAGGTGAGATAATACATTATTCCAGAATATTTGTGCATATAATTTAACAAAGGATCAACTATGAACGTTTTTATATTTCTTTCTAAAAATTTGTGTTTTATTGTGTAGTAATAGGATGTTTTTATTTAGAGCATTTAGCCCATTTTTGTTTTTAAAATAAAAGTTATTGTGAAATGAAAATGCTTCTAATGGCTGAACCCAATTCAATCCCAAACTGTTAAAATTATTACATGTTAGTTAGACTTCCAGCATTTTGGACTTTGTTTAAAATACAGCAGATATAACCAAAAACATTACGGAAGAGGGATTGATGCATATTTGATAACATAAACTAATGTATTGCAATTTTTGCAAGAGAAAATTTTATCTTATTTTATTTGAAGTGTTCTTTTGTGACTTAATATAATTTTCCTTACTTAACAAGTGTTAATGATGTAAGTATTTATTAGCACAGACAGGTATTAAAAACCAACCAGCTAATAGGTTATTTTCCAACGAGGAAGACTCACACTACTGTGGGCCTCTGGTGTGACAAAATAATTTTTCAAACCCATGCCCTGTAATTTCTCTCCCGTATGCTGTGAGAAGCTTGCTATGAATAATAAATGCCTGAAGAACATCTACCTTTTCTACATTGATCCATTCATTAGGCTTTTATCATGCAGCTGGTCTCCCAGGTCCTTCCAGGTCCTGCTTGAAATCGATCTTGTCTATATATGTCTTTATAAATATATATCTATATATATCGATATATATAGATATATATATGTGTGTGTGTGTATACATACACTATATGTTTTATTTTCATTTTAAATTAATTGCTATATCAATCATTGCAGCGTTACCAAACTCTCTTACTGGAGCCATAAAATCACTCTCAAGTTGCACAAAGGTATTTAATCTTACACAGAGTCAAAGTTTTTTGTTTTCCTGTCCTGATGCTTCACTTTACTTTATAATAACTTTAATTGTTTATTTTCAACAACAAACTTTTTGTACCTTAAGATGAAAAATTCAAGACATTCTGGAGCAATAGTCAGCTTGTTCACAAAGTTCAAGTACAAATTGCAGGTTTGACAGGGTTCAAAACAAAATATATGCTGGGAGTTTATTTCGGTTTAATTTAATCCTGCGCATTCCAATCCATTCTAATACAATACAATACTATGCTTCAAAACAACCAGAGTTATAATCCGATTGAGTTCATATTTGACAGTTTTAATAAATCAGTAGTTATAAAATACCAGTTTATAAAATAGTTATAAATAGTTTACTGTGCATACAGAGGGAATTTTTCATATTATGGCTTAAAACAGTCTCTTAACAAACCACACTGCTTTTCTAGATTTATGATCATCTGGAGACAGGCTTTTACAACCCCTGGCAAAACTGATAGAATCACCAGTCTCTCAGGATGTTCGTCCGGTTGTTTAATTTTGTTGGGGGAAAAGCAATTCATTGACATGACACAAAGCTACAGTCAAGAGGAAACTTTCTAGCTGTAAGAAATACTAAAAGAAATCACAAAAAACACTGTGCTAGTCAGTAACTTTTTTAGCTCAAACAGATAAAAAAAATATGAAATCACTAATTTCTGAAGAAAATATTACTAAATCATGAAGAAAAAAAGGTGAACACTTCAGCACACCACTAGTACTTTGTTGCACCACTCTGGGTTTTATAACAGCTTGCAGTCTCTGATGCATGGTCTTAATAAGTGACAAGAAGTAGTCCTCATCAATCTGGCTCCAGCATTCCCTGGATGGTTTTTTTTCTCCAACTTTGCAGGTTAGAGCCTTTTCATAAACCATTATATTCAACTACAACCACATATTTTCAATTGGATTGAGATCTGGATTGTTTGTACGCCCTGAAATGAACACGTGTCTTTCTTCAAGGCTGTATGATTCTGGAAATGTGCATGTTTTCTTCAGGGATTCTTCTTTATAAATCACTATGACAAACATATGAAATACAGAAAGGGAAAAACTCATAAGGAAGAGTTAAGGGAGATAGGAAACATGACAGGATCCACAGGTTTCGCAGGTAGCTGCCCCAACAATAAAGAACAAAAATCATAATTTTGGGGTTTCTGAATCAATTCCTGTAAGGGATAGCCTTTTCTGTCTGCTCCACTCAGACAAACTGTCACACTGAGCATCGACCTTTGCTGTGAACAGATGCGTCTTCATCAGCTGTGTGTATGTCACGTTGCACGCATGTTACAAAACGATGAAAGCTTTTATCATTGTACTCTTACTGTCGTAGCCTTTGACAACCCTTGTCATTTTGGCCCCAACCTGTTTTGTCTTTTTGTTGGATTTTTTAAATTTTATTTCTGCCCTTTGACTGGATTTAATCCACTGAATAATTGAGAAAATTTGCCAAATTTATTTTATCTATAAAAAGGAAATTGAAATTTGGATGGGTAAATTCTGGTGAAGGCTGAATGTTAACCATACTGGATTCTGTGTAACCGGTTATTAACTGGACATATTTGTCATGGTAAGTGCTGTGAAATGTAATCTGTTATGAATTGGAATGATCTCGATCAAATTTAATTTTAACTTCCCAAACCCCTTACTGAATTAGCCCAGAATTTATTATTAGCATTTGCATCTGGTTTCTTCTTGTGTCACCATCTTATTTATAAAAAAAATGGCATGTTCTCTATTGCATCTTGAAGAACTGTTTTGTTCATAATATTTGTTTCCAACCAAACATTAAACTACCTCATGGATGGAAGTAAATACAAACAATTAGTGTTTCATATTAGCTTTAAAAAACGTTTCTATATGCACATGATCAGATGGATAGCATGAGCAGTTTGGTTATTATGAAAAGATTTTCTTTCTACAATGCTGCAACGATGGCATCAGCAATGCAGTAAAGTCATTTAGTATCTTAGCATTTTTACCTGCTTTTCAAATGTGTTCAGTAGTCATGTACAACCTCAGTAAATTTCAAAAACGTTTAGAATAGTTTAGTTATAACTTAATAAGTGAGTAGGGAAATTTGAAAGCAGTCTTAACAAAAATACAAAAATCTAGGTTCACCATAAAACCTAAGGTGCTGAAAACATAGAAAACCCTAGAAACAAAAGTAGGTTGGGAGGCAGTAGCTTCGTTTTCCCAGGAGAGCATGGTTACTATCAGAGCTACAACACCTTCAAGTATTGGCTCCATCCTCAGTGTTTTAATGGTTAGCAAATGTGTTTTGCTGAAAAAACAATACACGGAAACAAGCTGTATAGGTTTGTTGTATACCTAATTCTGACCATTCTGACAACCATTAATTTAACTGTAAAACACATAGATGCTAGTTTTCAAATAGAATAACCCGATTCTATTATCTTTTCCTAAGATTTCTTTTCATCAAATCTGTATTTTTTTCAGCTATGAAGGCTTTAGTTTAGTTGCTTCACTGAGAGTTTTTAGCTGATGTTAAGTGCATTGGTGCAAAGATAATAACATAAGCCCAATGTACCTAATTACCTTCTAGTACACAATGAACAATATTTTATAAGGGTCTTACTTTTAAATTTGAGAGGTATGCTGAAAAAAAAAGAAACATAAAAAAATATCTTGTTTCGGGAGCCAGATGTTTGCTGTACTGTACCGTATGTGTGTGACTGCATTCCAGTCCCTCTGTCACAAGCTGCTAGACTGATGGGAGGATGTCAGAATGCAAAGTAATCTCCACAGTGGAGAAGATTCGGCCTGTGGGGATGTTCCTATTAGGATGTTTAGGCTGGATTAAGTTGTCAAACTGCCTTTCCTCAGTAAAGATACTGTAGACATGCACAAAAAGACATATGTATAAACAAACAGGCAAACCGAGTCATAAAAATAGGACATTTTCTTGCACTTACCACCTACAGATATGCATATTATCGACTAATCCCTTTTGCAGTGCCATCCTTGGATTTGTTTTATTTTTTTTTTCTATATGATATTTAAAGGCTTAAAAACTGCTTATATTTAAACAAATTTCTATATTTCATCAAACAATTACAGATTCAGTATTTTGGACTTTGTAGTGTTGAAAGTCCAAAGTCATATGTGTTCAGCTATCAATTCTCAGAAGACCTTAAAAGCTGCTGGTGCATTCTTGGCTGCATTACTTATTTAATGGCATGTCAAGATGCTGGTTAGCTGATGATCGTCAGCTGCCATCATAACATCTCTCAAAGCAGCGATGCAGAGCTGAGAGCTGGATGATCTCTCAATTTATGAAGACTGAGCTTCACTCTGCCCAGAACATGCTGGGGGCTAGTTGTTGCTCAGCAGAGCATTTGTCACTGAAGATTCCACCCTCTATTTCACTGCAGCACTCTTTGAAGAAGCACAGAGAAGTGAGTAAAAATCGGTGCAAGGATTTAGCCATACGGAGCAGAAATATGCAGGACCAACAGGAATCAACCAAAAAAGACATAGCATATGTCAGACAAATTATGTTGTTTGTGTGTGTCTTTGTTACTCTATCAGTAAAAAACAAGAAAACATTGTAACTTACTTTTATAATTTATACACAGTAAGCAGAAAAGCTGTTCTTAGAAGGCCTCGGTGGTTTGTTAGAGAACATCTGAGAACAAACATCCTTAAGAACAATAACATTATCAGGGAAAACAGGGATAATGTGGAAAGTTTTAAAGCACACAAACAATAAATAATAAATTATACCCCACGCTCCTAACAATTCATAGGGCACGATTCCATCTACCAAGATGATTAACAAATGGAGCAGTCAAGATGGCTGTGGTAAATCTGGAAAAAGCTGCAGAAATGCACGGATGAGGTGGGATTATGTGTTGTACAGAAGCACTAATCTATCCTTAGGCCTTTAAAAATGGGTGACTAGAAGAAATCCATGGTTGTTGGACAGCGATGCTTAAAGTAAGTAGCTAGATGCTGCAAAAAAGAGCAATATGCTGATGCTAAACCTAGAGCCAGACTCACAGTGGATGTTTTAGGTCAAAGACTGTTCATTTGTTAGGGGAACCCAGTCATAGTCCAGATCTAGATTACACTGAGAAGCAGTGGCAAACCTATAACATTGATGTTTACAGACAGAGTCTATTCAGTGACCAAGCTTTAATAATTTTTAAAAGAAAAATAGGTTAATACTTTGCTCTGAATTTTTGAAGGACTAGCAGCCCGGACTGCATCAAATAGATTCTCAGGACAGTATTGATCAGGGCACACTAAATAGCAATAGCTATTAAAACATGTCAAAACCATATATTTATTTGTCTTTATTTTCAGATTACATCACACTGTGTTGGTTTATCACAAAAACCTCCAGGTAAATATATAAGCATTGGAGTATAAATACTTCTTAAATTTACTGCATGCATTTCTTATGTAGATTCTAAAAAAATGTTTAACCTTACACTAAATGAACTCTTTTGTTTAGAAGTAGGTCTAAGGCAGTCTTTTGAGTAAATACAAAAACAAAACTTTCAAGCACTGTATTACTGGAATTAATTATTAATGTTATATATTTTCAGTAGACATCAACTGACTTTGAGTGATTTATTTGAAGCATTATGCATTAAAGACAAATCTTTATACTGCATGAGGAATGCAACCCAAAGCACACATGCATTTAAACATTCATTTATTGACATCAAAGCTTCCACTAAAGGCAGTGCAGTTTAGGACTTATTTTAGACAGATGAACAGTTAGTTAGATTGTCCAAATACACGTTTTTGACTGGACTCTGTGATTTTGTTGGGATCCGGAGCCTGCCGCTCCATCTTCCATCCAGCAGAGTGCGCCGTGGGTCTCCTGGGCTGGAGCCC
>JAUZNJ010032895.1:0-13445 GCA_034780135.1 Jordanella pulchra
CCCCCACCCCCCATACTCACACCTGCTCAGGTCCATCAGTAATAATCTGCTGTCTCTGCTCTGCAGGTGCAGACAAGGTATTATTTAAAACCCTCTTACCACAAACACATGCAATAGTCTGCTGCTGTTGCTCAGTTTCCAGCTCTACTGGTGTCTAATGCTGTCGATAAACAGCTTTATTAGTAATATTCCAAAGCTGTGATTACACATCGATCTAAACTCTGGAACACAATCTGAGGAATTTTGGATGCTTAACAGGCTGTCAAATAATTTTTAACTGGCTTAAAATGCCATAACTTGTATGAATACTAAGAAAAATGGAGGAGAAGATGGACTGAAGGGCAAAGGGTTGTAGGTTGAAAGACAAATGTTTTTTATTTTATTTTTTGTTAAATACAAGAACTGTGGCATGCATTTCTGTTTATCAATCTTTTAGTAGTATGTAGTGCAACAATAATCACAGTTTTCCTAATATAATGCAGCCTTAATTAATATAAGCAATGCTAACTGCACTAACAGTAACAGAAAATATTAAAAACAGCTTTAAAAGGTTGGTTGAGTAATCAATGTATTTTGTTACAATAAATGAGTCAAAATGTTTTCCAAATCAGAAGTGATTTTCCTCTCCCATCTAATAATGGCTCCTCTATTTTATGTAAATAATGAATATTTACAAAAAGGAGGCTCCCTGAGAAACAACAACTAAATAAAAAAATGGTTTAAAAGGGGAAAACATTATGAAGACGGTGAAAGATGAGTTAGCAAAAACAAAAAGAACGAAATATACAGAAATCAGTCAAATTTGACCAGAAATGAAAACAAGACAGTTTGTTCGATGTTTATTAGTTGCTTCATTATTGATTTTTTTGTGCTAATAACAAATGTTCTTACTTAAAAATAATCCAAATTAAATGATGTGGTTTAGAGTTTAAACTATAAATTTTAAATCTTATGCTGCCTCTAAAACTATAACCAGTATTTATCTACAATTTACTTTTGATTCAGAGCTTTGATAAATTGAAGCACCAGTACCACTTCACTGGTTTTAAGAATGCAACTGGAGTTTTTCAAACTTTTTAGAAATTTATTTTGAAGTTTGGTGATCTGATATGCTTGATGGGGAAAACTGTGCTAAAGCAGCAATGTGTCATGTAACAGACTACAACCTGTTCTGAGAGTTAAAAAGCGAATGAAGCAATCATGAAATAAATTTTTGACAGCTTCACAAAAGAAGGTCTGGAAAAAACAAACAGTGCAACAGGGAAATAAGCTCTTAAATGTTGTTTGATATTCCTGCACGACCAGGTGACAAACAGCTGAAGTTAGTGAGAGACCCTTGAGACTCCCCTGTTACTCCATATTCCTCAGATTGTCCCACTTCTATTTCAAAAGCACCTTTGAAGAGCACAGATAACATTTCTTTGCATGTTTACCTTTTTCTTAATCTATGCCCCCCCCTCCCCTTGCACTTCATATCTTCCCTCTTCCCTCCCAGAAGGCAAAGCAGGCAGACGGCTCTAATAAACAGTGGCATGAAGCCTTACAGTGAAGGCGTATGCAGCCCAATGTGATCAATTATCGAGTGGCCGATTCTCTTTAATTAGAGGCTTTAAGTATTGAGCTGAGCCTGGGTGGGAAGTTGAGAAGCAGCATGTAAACCAACCTCATTACACTGCAGTGATTCACCTCCCAGGAGCTGTGAACCACGCAGTGTTTACACCATACATTTGTTTCTGTGGTAACATATCGAGTAGAGGAATGGCTTGGTGACAGACCCAGTTTTTTTTTTATGCCCCCCCCCCTTCTCCTCTCCTCCACTCTCCATTTTCTTTCTTTCACTCTCCCTCCCACTCACTGTTGAAGAGGCTGTCACACTGGTTTGCCTTTTGTTGTGGAGAGTCTGGAGAGGTAGCACAATGTGTCCTAGTTAAAGCAGTGCCCCATCTGCCCGGCATAATTAGACAATTATGCTAGAGAGATCCGCCATTAATTCCTTTGTGGTGGCAATTTAGCACCACAAAGAGGTCTCAGGTCTCGTTTTTCTTTGCAAATCTGTGTACGTTTACTCCAGGCTGGGATTATCATGATCAAGTATCGATACAACTCAGGGAAGGAAAATATTCTGCCAATATTGACTGGTTTGTGCTGTTGTCGAGAAAAGGCCATGGGGGAATACTATCTGCTGTATTGCACTGAATAAAAACAAGCAGCTAGAAAGCAGCGGTGTGATTACACAGGCAGACAATCAACAAACAACTGCAGTTAATGTTCTGGCTCTAGCTAAACTGCTGAAATATAGAAGAATAATCTTAAAGCAATGTAATTGGATTGGTAGACTTATCTGGGAGGGAAACATTTATTTATTTTAAATCGCCAGCTTTACTATGCAATGCTTAATCAATCCATGGATCTATATTAACAGAAAAAACATGCAGTTGCTTTATCGGTATTGAGTTTAGCATTGATAACATCTGTTGCGACTGACCCCTATTCCAACACATTAATAATACTTTCTCAGCACTTTCAGCGAGCGGTAGCATTGCAATCACCAACATCCAGAAAGGTGTGGGCTTTAAGGACAGGGAAAACTTCATCCAACTGGCTAAGCATATTATTCCCATGCAGCTTGTGAATGTTTGGTGCTTGAAATATAACCATCTGCCAGATATTGCAGCCAAGCAGTTTGCAATTGTAATACTGCATGCATTTAAATGGTGATGACAACTGCAATTTCCTAAATTGCAACTGAAGATGGAACCACAATAAACTACTTAACCTTTTTTGTAAGCATCCAGCTTCTGGGTAAATATGTTGTGTTAAAATATGGAACCTCAAACTGGGATGTCAGAAGACCCCATGGTTCCTTTTTATATCAAAATGAATGTACTTCAATTAATGATATGATAAATAAAAAATAGGACAACTTTCTGCTGTGAGCTATAAAATATTATTAAAAAACTATGAATATTAGATAATAGGAAACATAAGTATACAAGAGAACAGAGATGATAAAATAGATGCTATAATGCACTCTTAAGTTCCATTAGTGCTATCAACTTTTCATAATGTGTGTGTTATGTTTGGTTTTAATATACTGAAACTTGCAGCCATGTTTCTTGCCATTTTACTTCTATTCAGTTGCAGGTTCTGCAATTGTGAAAACACTGAATGCAAGTAAAATTCTCAGCTCATTATAAAGTTCAGAATCATGAAAAAGAATGATTTTATTTGAAAAATCATCCCCAAAAGAAACTATTTGTGTGGCATTGGTATTTTATTCTGGTAGTTGTTGCTTCAAAATGTAACTTTTTAAAAGGCAGCTTTTATTTCATAATGACACTTTTCAACTGAACAACTTAGTTGGCCAATTAGCATCAGCCGACTGCACCTCCGTTGGTTTATCCCCAACAGCAACTAGTCCTAGTTCAGCTAGCAACAACTAGCTTGGTGGTATTGCATGAACAGAAACCTGTGGGTGGATGTATATCAGAAAATGATATTTATATATTGTTATATATTTATATCTTGATATATCCCGATGATTGCAGTTTGAAATAATGCGAATGATACACTAATGATGTTAACATTGGCGATGCTGTGGTTGAAAAGAGCTGCTGTTTTGTTAAAGCTGAAGTTCGCTTCTGATTGCTGCTTCAAATTCTTTGGTCAATTGCTAAAAGATTATCTAACCTCCTTTTTCATTGCTTTAGCATCTTTATAAAAAAAAACAGCAATAGATTTGTTTAACTTGCATTCACTTATTTGGCAATATAATTTTCATGTTAAATAATTATGTATTATTCATAGTAGATATTTATCTTACAATAATTAACTCAATTTCATTTTGAGCACTTTGTTGCACACTAAAACGAAGCCAACATCTCTGCAGACCTCACATACCACTGACTTTTACCTTTAGATCAGCCGTACAAAGCACAATTTACAAATAAATTGCAGGCAAAGAATGAGATCCAGGCTGTCAACCTGATTAACACTTAGAAGTCAGAGTGGCAAGATTAATATCATGTATATCTGCAAAGTGGAACTAAAGTCAAAATTCTTGCTTTTGTAGACAAACCTGCTGACTAAAGCTTATTCTAATTATACAACAGACCATTTCACCTTTATCGTTTATTTAAGCCCCGTATTACTGAATAGCAGTCAATTACTTTCGTACATCTAAAAGTCTGTTCAATTAACGTTTCTCTCTAAAAGGTTAGAAGCAGTTACCTTTAGCAAATAACCTTGTTGGTGCCTTTATTTAGTGTACATCCAGATCAGCTGATTGTGAAGGTTAAAACTAACTGTTAGTCTTAAAGGAACAGCGGACAAATAGAGACTTTTATCATCTTAAAACATCATAAATCTCAAAAGAAGTTTCAGTGGGGTAAAACGCTCTTTTAAGAACCTTTATGAACACTAATCAATTTTGCATGGGAGGAGCAAACAAATGAGTAGTTCAATGGGAAAGAGACTTCAGGCTTCAACAAGATTTTGTGAGTTTGACTCTGCTGATGCCCGGTGCACTTTTGGGGGACTAACTACAGATGTCAGAAGAAAATATCCACAAAAAAAAGATGTAGAAACGTAGGAAATTGGTTCACTCAACTATAAAATCTCTAATGTCATTACATAAAGACACTCCAAATCATTCATAGTCAACACAAAGTATACTAGATTCTGAAGCTTTAAGGAGGCAGGGAGGCACAGATGAAACTCCCAAGTAACACAAAATAAAGACAGAAAATGTAAAACCTTTTTGGCACGACAGCAAACTAAGGCAGCAAGAAAGATCAATAAAGTGACTCAAACTGTGTTTTCTGTTTTATCTATGTACACCATTACTTTAACAACTTTATGGATTCTGTTTGGTGTTGAAACCTGGGAGCAGGAGTAAAAAGATGCAGCCATTCAGACACAGTTAAAGAAACCAGTTCAATTCAATGTTAAACAAGTCACGTTTTAGAAATAATTATATGGAACTGCCTGAGTTCTTCTTCATGATTGACCTCCTTCCATTCAAAAGCTCACCTAACTGCTAACCGCTTACCATCAACACAGAAACTTTGCTAGAAAGACATGTGGGAAGAGGTTGCACAATGTAACTCAAATCTGATTAGAGCAGCAATCTAATCAGCCATGAATTCATCTGTGAACACAAGCAAGCAAAGAGAAAATCACCGCAGAGAATTCTGTGTAATTATCAAAAAATCTCACAGTGGTACATTAAAATTCTAATTACGACATATTATCTTAATTGCTAAGGAGATGCAAATCAAAACAAGGTTAACGCTGCTCCCTTAACATACAGGAGAGCATGTGGTGGGAACCCTCTTCAGCATTCACAGAATCAGCTTGACTTGTTCGACATGAGAGGCTGTCATTTTGTAATGCCTCTCCCTCTTAGGGGGCGATAATCCTCGGTGAGAGCGCACACGCAGGCGCAATCCTGCAACAGCGACAAAGGGAAAAAAACATCTAATTGTCTTGCAATCATTTCCTTTTATTGTATTAAATTAAACGTAAGTGAAAGATGCTCAAAAGGCAGTTGATTGTGTTGTCAAGAGAACAAGGAATGCTTCTCGAATCAAACTTCTTCAGGACATTTTCACCCTTGGCCAGAGTTGGTGCAGTAAATGTATTCATGAAAGCATAACTCAAGTGCAGAAAAAGGAGGGGGGAAAAGTTCTCAAGAAACTGCAACTCCCTAGATACACAACAAATTGCATGCCATAAATTGCATCTGACAGGTGCACACTGTAACTCTGCAGACATAAGACAGGCGGATGACAGCAGGCACAAGGGGTAATGGTGACAGGAGAGAACATGCCATTCTACACAGATTTATAAGAGGGCCAGACTGAAGCCATCCATCAGTGGAGTCAATTGACATGTAACATGGATAAGGATTGTTTAAATGAGGCTTTGGAGGGCTACAAAGCTGACAACCTAAACTAAAACATTGAACTGTGCAGAGATATACAATCTGAAACCAGCAACTGGAGGGGATCTCATTGTGCCTCATCTGATTTTGTCATGTTATAACTAAAATCATTGGTGCATTTTATTGGGAATATTTGGGAGAAACAAACACAGAAAGTGCCAAATTGGAAAGCGGAAGAAATGATACATGGTTTTCAACATGCTTTTAATGTTTCAAAATAAAAACTGAGCTCTCTAGCTAGCATTACAAAAGACCATGTAGCAAGCAGACTGTTCAAGGATAAAGTTGGGAACAAATTTAAAGCCAGATGGTATCAATATGCAAAGAACTGATGATTTTGTGGAGCCCTATTCAAACAGAAAATTCTACTGCAAACACATTAAGGTAAAGTAGACGCAGTCACCTACATGAATTAAAGGAAAATACTCTAACTTTGTTGAATCCAGTCAATTTATTTCTACCAACTGGAATCTTTAACACATGCGGATAGTATCCTGTAGAAGCTTGGTGGAAATAATCAGGACAATTTTTTGAAAAGAATATCCTTTTCTGTGTGGCCCACGAAAAGCTGGGCAAGGATTGGAATAATTTATTGTCAAAGTCAACGGGGAGGTCACCAGGACGGTCCTGAAAAGACGTGGGGGGGAAAGGTCACTTTTCATTCTTGCTACTGAAACGTGTTCTATAAAAAAACTTGACCTTCTGGAAGGCAAGTCAAGACATGAACCCAAAACATACAACCAGAATAGTTGAAATCAAATATGACCTAGTCAAAGTCTAGACCAGGCATCTCCAAACTCGATCCTCTAGGGCCGGTGTCCTGCAGCTTTTAGAGCTTCCCTGCTTCAGCACAGGAAAATTAAAAGGCTTAAAAGGCTGTTAATCACCTATCAATGGAAATCAGCTGTGCTGCAGCAGGATAACCTCTAAAAGCTGCAGGACAGCAGCCCTCAAGGACAGAGTTTGGGGATGCCTGGTCTAGAGTATATAATATTCATCTTCTTAGATATCTTCAACCATTTTCACTGACTATTTTTGAATTCTCAAAGGAACAAATAGTCGCATGTTTTAAATGTTGGATTTAAAGTTCGACCAAAAATGCCAAAACTTGTAAAGCAGTTTGTTTAATTTCATTTAGGGATGGTCAGGTGGGGATGAAAAACAAATACATGGTTCTCTCTTAGTAAATAAAAGAAATATCCTTTATCTTCTGCCTGATATTAATATAATATGCACTGGTATTATACAAAATAGTAATCTTTATGGTTTTACTTGACAAATGTGAAAAAAGCTCTAGTGGTATTCCTCGTGAAGTAGACATGGACCCAGTTCTTTCTTTTAATTTAAGGAGCTGTGGTTTGATTTCTCTAATCCCACTTTAAAAAGATTCTAGTAATTGTAAACTTAAGTTATATTTATTTTTGAGGCCTCCAATATCTGGGGGGAAATGTTTAAGTAGATTTAAAGCATTTAGTCACTGAAACCTCCATTTGGGTTTAGAGACAACATTACCCATTCTGTAAATTGAGTTCCTTGTTATCACTTTCTGTATACATTCTGTAAAAACACTTTCCCAGACACACAAGGCCTTACCCTCACTTGACAGGAATAAATGGAGACCCTAGGAGTTCCCTTTGGCCCTGGGAGTAAATAACAGAACCCAGCAGCTCTGATCGCTCCTGAGAAAGCAAAAGCTGCTCAGGGATCGCTCTACAATTCTCAGGGGCTTGGATAACCTGATCTTGAACTGATCCTGAGCACTGATCCTTTCTGGTATTGAGTTAGGGATGTGTGAAGGGGCCTGTTGAATGAGCTTGCTGGATATCAACATCTTTGCTCTGTGTTGCTCCGCTGCAGGAGATTGTTTGACTTGATTAGTCTCTGCCCAAGTGTTAGACTAGCCAACGCTGAGCCCTCTAGACGACCAGTATCAGTGTGTCCAAGAGGAAAAGTGTTTTACCAAGTCTCGAGGTGGAGCCCATTACCCTGAGTGAGAGCACTGTAAGTTAATAGGATTTGCTTGCGATCAAGAGACTGAGCTATTTCCTGCGGCTGTTACAGGCCGGAGCACAAAAATAAATGTTCCTTTATTCAACACTATTGAGTGTCTACCCCACAAAAATACTCTCTACCATCAGCCACCCTGACCCCACCCCTACTTTTTCTTCTTGTTTGGTTATCTTTTTTTATTGCAGGAGATTCTGCCCTCCCTCTTGTCTCCTTTCTCTTTTTTTTCTAACAAGCAGCAAGTAAAAGCAAAAGGTTGGCACTTTTTCTGTAAAGGAGCCATTTGTTCAGGTGAAAATGAAACTTGCATGGTAAGCAGAGCAAGGCTTGCTTTTGGACAGGGGCAGAGGGGATTCCAGATTAATCACAGGACTATACACCATGCAGATATTCATTGAGGAGGAGTAATTGCTAAGGGGCTTTATGTAATGTATTCTCCCCATGAGGTAAAACCTTGTAGGAGTGAGGAAGGATAATAGAGTAAGAGGATCATATAAAAATGTTTGCTGCTTCAACCTTTTGCTCCAAGCTTAACCCTGACCTCAGATAGTAATTACAGAGTTACAGAGTTAATTGCCGACTGATCTGAGGAAGAAGATCCATCCTGTTCTACTGAGGTTGTCGACTGGGCTTAAGAACCTCCTGCAGTGGGATCATTTACACTGGTACATCAGAGTTTCTGAATTCTTTGGATTACCCAATTAATTTCTTTTTTATGAAGAATTTGACATCTAATTACTTCTTTACAGAAGTTCTTAGAGTGAATTAGGCTCATTTTTACACATGGGGTATTAGTGCAAGGGCTGATTTCTGGTATTGAGGTAAATTTAACAGACATTAAAAAGGTTTTGGCTTCAGGACAGAATGTTTTTAATACATATATTTATGATTTAAAGCACCTTAAAGGATCAACCAGTGTGTTCTCTTGATATAAAGAACACAGAGCTATACTCCACTGACCCTGCCCAACCTTTTGCTGCACACTGCCACTTCGCTTTCTGAAAGTATGAGTCCATGTTTTTTTCTTTGCTTAAAAGGTTTGGTCGTTTGGAAATATATGCAAAAATACACATTTTATGGCATGAAATCCATTGGAGCTCACAGAACCATATGGAGCTAAATCGGCTAAAAACATTGAAGATAAGGGTAGACTTCTTGTAAACACCACTACCTTTCTATAGAAACTCAGGAAGTACAACCCTTGAGGTCATCATTCAGTCTATTTGTGCAAATCAATTCCTGTGAGGCTTGACTCGTCTGCAAACCTGTATAAGTCTATAGGTCTTTATATCAATTAGGGCTTTTTGGACCCTTACAACTTGCTTTTACCTTTTACTTCTATACACCTGATTAAAGAAGTTATATTTAAAGCAGCCTTAAGACAAATGGTTTGCTTTCCGTTGAAATCTAAAGCAATAATTTTATTCTGCAAAGTAATTTTTTCATTTAGAGATGCAAAAGGGGGTTCAGATAAAAAAAATGACCGAAATGTGTAACTGAAAGAAATAGTGGCTCTGAAATTTCTTTGCTGGTACAAATAATAATTTCCACTGACGGTGATGTGACAGAATCCTGCCTCCATGACAGGCTGTAACCCCAGACGGCAAATAAAGCACATTAGCTGACATGATAACTCTCTATTTCCACTGGATTTGTTCAAAGCCTAAAGAAAGAATAAAACAACTGTTTTTTCACAGCAGATCTAAGTGCCGCTCACTCAGGAAACCTGAATGTCTTCAATGAGTCAAATAGTTAAGTTGAGCTGGAGCTGCCATAAACCCGGTGGGAGAGCTTGGAATAATCTAGGCGATGTTAATGATGCAATTTATATGTGAGGGGACCGGTGTTTGGCAGGCTGTTTCCGTCTGAGCGGGCTGCACAACCCAGCGAGCTCCCAGATCCCCCTCCCCGCTAGATGGAGGGGGTGGAGTAGGAGGAGGATGTCAGAGCCCATGTGAAAAGAGGGAGCGAGCGAAGCACTGATAAGAGCCATTACTATTAGTGTCTGTCTGTCACCTGCTGTGCGTCATCCAGCCTTCTCTCTCTCTCCACATGCGCCCCATTCCTGTCGCTCCATCCCCGATCCCTTTTCCTGAGGCACATCGCTTCAGATTTGAACTCACCTACACGTTTTTCCATCCTGTCAAGCTTATACTCGGTTGGCTCGACAACTGAGGCAGGCTGAACTTTGAAAACTCCTGCGAGCTCTGTTTCAAAACAGTTGTGAATTAGTGAAGGTGCAGACATCTGCCAGCATTTATTCAATAAACACCACCGAAATAGATGCAAACGAATTGGCAGAGAAGGAAAAAACATTTTACTCATAGAGAGTTTTTGTTTTTTTTCAGGCCAACACAAAGCCTAATTTGGTATTTCATTTATTGCTTGGCACAGCTCTACAGCTCCTTAAACTTATGAACTCGGGAGAAATGAACAGTAATTGCAGGCTGTTCTTTATTTTCTTAAAACCTTTTTAAGCAAAATATTTAAAGCTGTTTTTCCTCAGTTGCTATGCAACACTTCAACCGCAAGAGTGGGAGCATGCTGAGAATGTGCCAAATAAATACTACTGCCACAGGCATTCTGCAGGGAAATATGAGAGAGGGGTATCATTCAATGGTTTTATGAAAAATGTAGAGTGGTATAAAATGCACAATCATTCGCTCATTCAGCCACGACTTGACCTTTGTTAGCAAATGATTAATGAAACATTGTTTACAGAATCAGATTGATCAACCATAATCTTTGCACATAATTTATCCATCTCTAATGTGCATGACTTTAAACATGCCAGCTAGACCCGTCTGCAAAAATCTAATACATTTTTGATAGTTTATCACATATAGAACATTATTTGAAGGCAAGCTGTTTTTTATTTACTATAATATTTTGCTTATTCAATTAAAAATAAAATGTTCTCTTCCAAGGAAAAAAATCGGATTCAAATGCCTCTGGTGACACCACATAAAACAGCTGAACAGAGTTCTTATAATTACATTCAATAGCTTTTTTTCCCCACCAACTCTTTATTCAAATGTTTTTTCCCCTTAAATTCCTCCATGAAATCTGCAACAAAAGTGTGAGCTGAATAAAAACAACATACCAGCAAAAAGTCTCCGTGTTCTTCTAGTTTGGGGGTCCTAATTTCTCTTTTCAGGAGGGTCAACTTGTCAAAAAGTATCAAGAACTGAGAAAAAATGAATTGGTTTAAATGCAATGGATTGTTTAGAAAGAAATCTGAAAAGATAATAATTGTGAATAATTGCTCAATTTTCTCCTTTGTGGAATTTGATCTATTTTTCATGCCCAGATTGTGTTACAATAAGATTAAGTTAGAGCACACATAGAATAGATAAAGATAAAGCAGAAGATTTTGTTCGATTTGGATCAGTTCACAAGAATTTAGCATGATTTACAATAATTTATTAAGAATGCAACACACAGATATCAGTTAAGAATGTTCAAAACACATTTAAGATCTTGTACAGAAATCTTGTACAGTTTGAAAAAAAAAAAAAACAAAGAAAATCACAAATTCCAGACAGCCGAAGAACTGAAAGAACAAAAATAATAATCATCTATAAATCCAGGTACTTATTGTGATTAAACTAAGAATCCAAAAGTTAAATAATTTCTGGAACTATGTATTATTTACAACCTGTGTGAAAGAGAAACATAACAGCATTGATTAGCTGAATTAATTTTATTTATTTGACATCTTCAAACCAAGTACAGAAAAAGATGCAACTATGCATTCTGTGTTTGCAGCAATGTTTCTATTGTCACCATACATTTATAAAATAAAGTTTAAATGCAGAGTACAGTGCATGCACTAAATCTTTCGTTTGACGAGTGATTGTGCCAGATTTGTAGTCTTTCATCTTTATAAGTCCTGTCAGGCAGCACTGTGATGCACTGAGCAGGAAACCCAATGTTACAGCCTTCCCTCCCAAGACTAGAACCTAGGACTTAAAGAATGACACGTTACACAAGACATCACATTCAGTTCCAGCACCAGTCTCTGAGACAAGACCATACACATTTAGTGCGTCTGTCTCTTGGACACCTCAAAGTTAATCAACACCCTTTTCCAACGCGTACTTACGAGTTACAATCTACTCCCCACGTCTTTCCCTTTGGCAGTGTGAATTAAGTCGCAGATTTGATGGCAAATTAACTTGAACAGGGATGTTGATATGTCACCTATACAGCAAACTGCAAGATGTTGCTGGGGTAACAAAATATTCTGCATCAGACAAGAAAATTAAATTAAAGCTAATTATACTGTGCTGTAGGTCATGGCCATGAGATGTTGAGGGAAAAAAAAAAACCTTGTGTAATCGTTTAGTCAACCTTTATCATGGGCACCGCAGAGCTTGAGATTAAATGAGTGGCAGTATTAGCTGTGACATACAGTCACAATACAGTGGAAGTGGGGAGAAAACATGCTCAGGCAGTGTGTGTGTGTGTGTGTGTAAAAGGGGAGGTGAATGTGGAACCAACTGAGATCTCCTCACTTCATCATTGAGTAAATGGCATCGCAGACATGAGCTGCGACTTCACAGCTGCCTCATGGCGGGTGACATTGAAGCCCACGCATGAACACATCGCTCATCAAAGCGAATGAGGCGTTCTTCGCTTCTGCTGCTTATGCAGAGGAAAAACAATAGCAACCCCAACCTTCCCCCCCCCCCCCAACCCTCGAGTGCATACTTGTGCACCTGGAATGTTTAGAGTGAATGGAGATGGGGATGAAAGGGACAAAAAAGAGAGGGAAAAAAATCCACTTGGATTCATGCATCTCTCACAACGAGCTCAGCAGACAGTGACCTTTTCACTGCTTCGCAATAGGAGGAAGAGACAAGACACTGGTGCCATAAAACAGCTTAGAGTGGATACAGGCAACACTTCTGCAATTAACTTCAAATAAACAAAAAGTTGCTGTTTCTCATTCAATTTTTCACACATTTTCCAGATTATCCAGGTTTTCCCAGTGAGACAGAAGAGACAAATATAATGTGACTACAAAGGGTTTCCTTTAGGAGGTGGAGGTTTGCCCTGAAACAAGTGGGTTGTCGGTTTTAGCCAGTTTGGTCTGCCTCAGTCGTCGTGTTCTTGCACAAGACACATCATCTGCCTTGCCTGCTGTTGGTCAAAGAGCCTTGTGGGGCCAATCGAACGGCAGCCAACCCCTGTCGGTTTACCCCAGCTACACTGCTGCAGTAGATACGATGTAGCTTATCACCGTCAGCGTGTGAAAAAGCATGCAAATGGCTAAATGACTAAATATAGTGTAAAAAAAGCTTTGGATTGATTTGACTTGGTAATGTGTTATATAAACAGAGGCCCTTCACCTTTTAGGGTTTCAAAGTAAAGGGGGATACAAATGAATAACCAAGTTTTCACTTTTCATTTGGGATATAGTTGGAAGAAAATGTATAGGTTCCCTTTTGGTTCATTATATATTATATTAAACATAAATACATACATACAC
>JAUZNJ010032896.1:0-13444 GCA_034780135.1 Jordanella pulchra
TTAAAAGATCATTCAATCCCCTATGGACAGGAAAAACTAACTTGTTTCGTACCAGATCCATTCAAAATACAGCCTACATGGTTTATATATGACACAAATGTTGTTTTTTATGTATGCTACTGGTACTAAGAAAACCATAAAATGTGCTTTTTTATACCCACACTGAGACCGCATCTTAGTGCAAGTCCAAATTCAAAACCGATCTTTTAAAGATTGTCTTTTCACGATGATTGCCTGTTGTCTGTAGCTTTTGTTTTATAAATTGCTTTGTTTTCAATTTAAGCTTGATGATGATAATAACGTTGCAGTCCCTTATTGTACAGTGTCCTTGCATGTTCTGAAATGCACCTTTAAACAAAATTTATTATAATTCAGTAACATCGCATTTAATTTAACTCAGATAGGTCAAATAATGTCAAAAGAAGCTGTGTATTAATATAGCACAGTATTAATTATCACTGTAAGCCTTGAATTTAATAACATCATAATTTCTTTCTGCTATTACTCTGCAGGTTCTGCAGGAATTTGGAAAACATCTGTTTAGTTGTTCAATCAAGTTGTTCAGTTGTTCAAGTATGAACGTAGAGAAAAACCCATACCAGTTGACCCCTGAGGTTCACTCACAAGTGTGATAAAGCGTAAATAAAACTGCAATCGTGTATGTTCATATTCTAGAGCAAAGTGAACTCAAAATCCATATTTTTTTTCTATGTTCTATTTTACTCTCCCCCAAACACCACCAGGAAAGACATCTGCAGTCTAAAAGCCATGGCGCCCTGCACCAAAAGCTTGGCTCTCAGAGCGTTTTATTTACAGCGCTGGCGTGTGATGGGGGAACTGCGAGTTCCATCCCAATAACAGATTGTCAGTTTGACGCTGACGCCACACGGAGAGAAACAGCAGCCTGAGTTCATCTTACTGAAACGCTGTTTACATCCGGGCAAGGTCGCAGGGCCACATCGGAGCACACAGATACACACACAGCACACGCACAGAGGTAAACACTCATATAATCTTTTTTTTTCATTCCTCAATGACTCAGAAATATGTCTAAGTTTAATTGTTTCCTTTTAAAATAAAAACTATTTTAATGCTTCCAACTAATCTGCTGAAATAGCCTAAAGATAATAAATGATGTGATCCATCTTTCTGAATTTCTTTTTTGTCTGATCATAGATTGAATATTTCGGTCTGCTGTGAGGACACATGGGATTTCAAAAGAGTCTCCACTGCACAATAAATCAGAACCAACATGGAGTCTATAGATAGACTTGTTTAAACATACAAGCTCTAAGACATGCAGATGGACACATATACACAGCAAGACAACTTCCTTTCACATAATTAATAGTTCCTCCACAATAGCACCAATAATAGTTTCCCATCTCTGTGCTGGTGACAGCAACGACCTCTCCGTGACCTTTGGTTCCTGGTCACAGGAGCACACGGAGTAACTGTTCTGGATTCATTCACATCAACTAGGCAGAATGGAAGATATTTTTAAAACTGAAACAGACAACATATTTCTAGCCCCAACGCTGGAGAACCCTGTGGAGATGCTTTTCATATCATCAGATTTGATCAAATAGAACCTTTCCTTTGTTTTAACTTTTATTAAAAATCAATCAGGGGATTTGCTGCAAGTATAACACATTTTTCACTGAATGGCTCAGGCTATTCTTTGTTATATAGTTCAGTGTATAGCTATGCTGCTATAGGCTAGGGCTGCTGGAAGATATAAGGACCACTTTGCATCATTTTCCTTCATTTATTCATCTCTATTCTCAAATTTTGTAGAATTTGTTAGTTTAACCTGTAAAATTATGATCTCTCTGCTTTTTCCAATCATAGTAGTTTAATGTGGTCTGTTCCTGTTTGACTGTAACACCTTCCCAGATTGAAATAGCAGCTCGATTGCTGCCATCACCTTTGATTTTAATGATACAGTTGGGCCTGTTTCTCAGTGTTTATCCCCATTTCTCTCGTAGACTTAGCTCTGGGCTCAGGTTTTAGTGTGACTAACTGTATGTGCTCTCTTTCATCCTGTTTGACATGAAAACTGAGTCAGAACTTATCTGCTTGTTTCTTTTCCTCACAGTGCCGCCTACGAAACTAGTTCACTGTTACCTTTTGCATATACATACAAACATTACCTATTAAGTTTCCCTTATTAAACCATTTTACCTGGTTTCAAGTATCTTATCATTTACATCATTAAAGTATGTGCTTGATATTTTAGGTATTTTATATTATTGTGCTTTTTTTGTACAACACACATTTTGTTGTTGTTCTCGTACTGCAGGTTATTTTTGCATTGTTGTTGCAGTTGGATAATAGATATATATGGAATAATGTAAACAGCCCTGCCAAAGCTGCACTGAGTATATTGTAGTTGTATGAATGTCCTGATGATCTGACTGTTAATTGAAGCAACAGATAATTGGCAGAACTGGAAGGCACCAAAATCATGGGTCCCATGGAGGCTTGGGCTGGACACACAAATGCAAGTAAAGCCACCCTGTTTGTCTTAAGAAGTAACATTTAAAATGAATATCAGAATGAGCTCCAACACAGAGGATTGTTTAGTGGGATTATTTTGTACACCATGACTTTTCCCAGACAATATTTATGGCAATCCTTGAATGATATCTTACTTATTAAACAAAATGTGTAAAGGTAAATTTAAACAGTTTCAGAACCACAATGTAAGAGACATCCTGAAACATGCCACAGGTCGCTGGTGTTTATGTTTTCACATCCCATAACAAGGCGCAGGGGAGTTTAGACTGTGGAGCTGCTTTCCTGCAGATTACACAGCTGCACGCCTGTCTGTGGAGAACGTCCAAACGCGTCTCTACTCATCTCTCCTCACGGTGGAAATCTCAACTGACAGAGACTGGGAGCTGCAGATTTAGGATTAAAGATGGGCAGGTTTAGTTTGGTGTGAAAGAATTAGTGTATTTGGCTCATTGTGACTCACAACAAACAGTTTGAACTGAAAGCACGAGTGGAAATCACCAAACCTAAGTTCTGAATGTACCAGAACATCTCTTCTGTCTTCTCTCCAGTAGTCTAATTTATCAAGCTTGAGTACAAAAAAAAAAATGAAGCCTGAAACTTGTGTACGTCGCTGTCAACACAAAGGTTGTCATCTTAAATTTAAAAAAAAACTTAGCACGGAAAAAAATAGAAAAAATAGGTCCTGTCACTCAAGCCACTCTGACCCATGCATGCAAAAAAATTCAGAAGGCAATGGAAAACCGTGACACATATGGTGAGTTGGAGAACTGAAGGCAGATTAAGTCCACTCAGCTCTTCAACAGCACTTATTATAAACATAAATCATAGATTAACATGATCTTAAGCATGCAATATTGCAGTGAAACTCCTGCTCACATTGGATCATTCAAATAAATAGAAAAGACCATGGGCAGCTCAAAACCTTGTTTGACCACCATCACATTCCTCCTCCCAGGGATCAACAGGGGTAGTCAGACCACCAGTGACCACCAATACATTAACTGAACCAGTTGTAATGCAATCACACTGATTTCTGTAAACATTTAAATGCCACTGTGACACCAGTGGATACTATAATGTAGGTGGATGATGGATGCCACTCTGGTGGAAAATAGTGAATGGTTGAATTAGGAGGGAATCTGTTGACAGGGATCACCAAGGTTTCCTGACCCATTATAATGACTGGTTTATCAGCTGATCATACTCCCTAATGTAAGAATGTCAGAACTGGATGTCAGAATCCAGTCCTTGAGGGCTGCTGTCCCATCACTTTTTAGGTGCATCTTTGAACATTTAAATCAAATAAGGTTCTTTGCAGGACTCTGGAGAACTTGACTTTGATTTGAGAGGTAATTAAGCCATCTGATTTAAGCGTGCTGGACCAGGACGATATCTAAAAGTTGCAGGATACCGGCCCTCAAGGTCTTGACTTTGACATCCCTGCCTTGGAGCATTTCTTTTAAAACTATGTGCTGGACAGGGTTAAGTATTAAAGAGGACTACCCACGTTACCCATGCCATCCTTCCTTATTAGGACGTCAACGAGGGTCACGGGGGGGCTGGTTCCTATCTCCAGCACTTGTTTCTAAATTCTTAAATTATAAATATAAAGATAGTTTAATGAACTTAAAACTTTCTTTTTTTGACAAAGCTTATAATTAGAGAAGCTCAGGTTATTCTGGTTTATCTCTATAGTTGTGCTGCAGTAGGCTTAGACTGCTGGAGGACATAGGGACAGTTTTTCATTTTTCTGTTTTATTCTATCTCTATTTTGGAATTCTGCAGTGTTTGCTTGTTCAAACCCTAAATTCATGTTGGCTCTGCTTATCTTCATCAAAGTAGTTTATCTGGTTTGGTTCTGTTTGGCTGTCACACCATCATGGAGAAAACCTTGGTTGCTGCCATCAACACCTTTAGTTAAAGATGATAGGGGTGGGCTTATTTTTCAGTGTTTAGTCCTATTTTTCTCCTATACATAACTATGGGCTCAGCTGTTTGACTAACTGAATCTGCACTATTTCAACACTTTTTGCTTGAAAACCGTCTCAGAGCCTGTCTGCTTAACAGTTTCTTTCTTGGTCATTCTAACACATGAGTATTGTTTGTTCTAAATTGAAGCTCCTATTGTTTTCAGGGTCATTTTTTTGCTGGAGGATGAGCTTCTGTTCCAGTTTTTGCTCTGGCCTTCAACACCTCTACACCTAGATTCGCCCAGAGTGAGCTCCAAAAATCTTCACATCGACTCTGACCAGTTTAGCAGCATAATGTTGCTACCACCATGTTTTACTACAAGGGAAGATAATGCTCTTTACATGGTAACGCATGGCATGTGGTTTTTTTTTTTTTTGCCTACTTGCTAAAAGGTTTAATTAGGTCTAAGCTGACCTGAGCTACCGGTACCTATTTTCACCAGAGCTGTGGATTTTTGCAAAGTTATTATGGGTTTTTTTTTTTTTTTTTTTTTTTTGCTTAGAACCAATGAGGAGCTTCTGTCCGTTTGCTGACTCCTGGCAGACATTGTTTTCATCAAGTCAATAGAGGTGCTGTATGTAATGGGGAAAGCAGCATCAGTGCCTTGTCCCTGGGTCCACCGGGACCCGTTTGGCCGGTACCACCACCTCCTCCAGGAGCTGCAGATGGATGATTGCTTCCAGTGATTCATGTCCAGGACTCAGAATCAGGACCTGCTGTGCCGCTGCAGGTGGACAGATCAACCCCTTCTGATTTTTAGACTGAAAAAAGGTTTGTCTCTGCTTTACCCCAAGTCACAACCACATCCAGTTCCTGATTGGTTAGCACAATGCAGACTGGCATATAATGTTCAGTTTTTCTTTCTGCTATTACAGAACTTCACTTTGCTCTATTTTGTTCACCTTGCTCATCACTGTGCCACTCAGCACACTTGTGCCATCCGCAATCGAGTGAAATGTGTTCTTTGCATCACCAACCGTTTAGTGGCTCCTGGATGAGTCTTTAAATGAGAATAACATGGAAATCAGTCCATCCAGCTGCCGCATTCAGGTTTGGTGTGAACATATTTTAACAGTGAATATCTTGCTCTGCTGTGTGTATGTCCTCAATCCCATATTATGCATTATTTGTTTTTGCTATATTTAGTTTTTGGCTTCTTTGGTGAGTTACCACGTGTCAAGATTGTAGTAATAAATCAAAAGTCAGCAAAAATTAGTTGAAAAGCCAGAAAAGCATAAACTACTTCAGGAGCTGTTTCTTAACCCTTTTGAGGATCTAATCCGCCATATAAAACTGCTTTAAGAGTGGAATATATGGAAATTATTGAAACAAATATCTAGAAAATGACAGAAACACAATGAAAATAGCACCACAATAAAAACCAGCAACCTAAAACCCAACTTCAAATATCCACCTCAAACATGTTGAACTTGGATCAGACATCAGGCCCAGACCAGGGTTTAAATTTGAGATAAAGAGACATCAACATGGTTTCCAGAAGGGATTATTGAACAAACCAGTTTCTTATCTACTTTTTATTTTCAATCATTTTTGTTTTACCTCCTCATTTAGAAGCCGAAACACATTGGAGTACAAATCAATTCACTACAGGACATAGATCAAATGAAAGCAAACATCTGTAAGCTATTAGCTATACTGTCGCAGGATCCATGTATTTACCATTGAGTTTCATGCGTTTCTGTTGTACAGCAAGCAGTGCGTGTGAAACTGTGTGAGGGGGAATTTAATTGCTTCCGTAATCCCAGGAGCTGCAGCACAAACACCCTGGATCCTATCAACGCTGCAGCCCACCTGCTGGCTGAGTGTCTGCATGGTCCCCTGAGAGCCCCACTGTTTCCCACATCCTGCAACAGCTGAGTTCTCAGGTGCTCATGCACAGTCCAGGGTACCAGGAAGCAGCAGTTTTTCCTAGAGTGGTCAGTTGATAAGGAAATGATCTGTGCTAGCGAAAGGTGAAGGGTGTGAGTCATTTAATTTTGATATGTGGAATTTCCAGACAGAGATAAGTTAAAGGGAGGGGTGTCATGTCTTACTCAAGGTCACGGCAGCAGGGCGGAAGCTGGTTGCCTCAGCAGCTGCAGGGCAAGCTCTCTCTCCTTGTTATGCTGCTGCACAAGTGCAGACAGGAACCTTGACTTTTCTAACTGAAAGGGGGATATTTCCCTTTGAATTTGTTCCACTTGCTGTTTCAGCTCTTTATTTTTACATCTGTGCCTGCAACGTTGGGCCGCACTGATCTGCTCCAGGCGACAGGAAAAAGCGTTCCAAGATCAAATAAGAAGAAACACTAAGACAAATACAAGGACCGATTTCCAATACCAATATCATATTGGGACATCTCTACTGTAGTTTAAGGTTTGAAATGGCAATGAAAATATTTTAACCAGAGGTCACCCAATCCAAAAATAGAGTCTATCTGTATGTAATGTATTTTCAGTGTCATTGCAGTTCTTCTGTTTCTGGATTCAAAGATTCTTTGTTAGAGAAAATTAGAGATCAATCAGCATCATGAAGCTCAATAAAAACACAAAAGAATGGTGAAGTAGATAATAAGTACTGTTCAATTCATCTAAATAGAAGAGAAGGACCTTTCAACATCCCTGTCCATTTAAACGGCTGCGCTGGAGAGCATTGATTAGGGAAATAGATCTGTGGCTGAGGCCAACTGGGGTTCAAGGAGACAGAAGCAGATACGCAGAAAATCAACCAGGAAGACAAGCTCCAAGCAGCTCCCATGTTAGAGCATGAAAGAGAACATATCCAGTTAGTCACAGTAAGAGAAACAGGACAACACTGCAAAACAGGCCAAGCTAAAATCTCTATAAATAAAAGTGATCATGGCGGCAGTCTAGCCGACATTTCTCTCCAAGATGGCGCCACAGCCAAACAGGAACAGACCAGATGAAGCTACTTGTCTAACAGGACAAGTACAGATACAAGTTCATTATCTGAAGCTATGAGAATATCATTAGTGACTTTCACCAGAGCTGTTTCAGTGCTATAATGAGCTATAAAACCTAATCAAAACTCTATGCAACTATTTTCTCAAGAATTTTAGATAGGAAAGGAGATTAGAAATAGGTCTATAATTGACCAGGTTGTCTGGGTCAAGAGACGGTTTCTTAAGTAAAGGTTTGATTACAGCTTCCTTAAAGGCCTGAGGTACATATCCCTGTAGCAGGGATAGATTAATCATATCTAAAATGGAGGTGGAAATCAGAGGGAATACTTCTTTTAATAAGTGGATCTCTTCAAGTCGAAGGTTTAGATGAAGATATTAGTTTTGCCAACTCTGAAAGTTCAACTGGATCAGAACAGTCTAAACCTGGTTCAGGTTCCATAGTTACCTCGGATGCTGCCTCTCCTTCTGCAGATAAACCAATCATAGTTGGATGAGTGCCAATGATCTTATTTTTAATAGAATCCATCTTATTTATAAAGGATAAAAATAACTCTTTAGCTAAATATGTACAAGCTGAAGGTCTAAGCATGAATGTCACATTACTTGTTAACCCTGATCATTAGCAAAGCAGGAAACTCAATACCCCCAAACAACTAAACATTTCAGTCAATGAAACTAATTTTATTTCATTACATTGAGTCTTTAAAGTACATATTAGTTGCTCAATTTACGGAAAATGTTTTTGGACAAAGAACTGTGTTTTAAGTAGCTCCTGCTTTCTTCCACTGCAGGTCCATTAGCAAGTTAGAGCAGTACAGTACATATATACACAGACTGATCTCGATACTTTACTTGCTGCCCTGAGATCACTTGGGTAACTGTAGAAATCATCTTTGTCCAAACAGATCCACATAAACCCTCTGTACACGCACACGATAAATGAGATGGAGAGCTGCCAGTGCCCTTAATTCAGTCTAAGGCTAATTACTTGTCCAACAAGCTAATTAGCTGATGTGCTGGACAGAATTACAGCATCAAGTTCATCTCAGAGGAAACCCGACCCTTCATTAACCTGACAGACAGACGGTGCTTCTACAGAGAATACAAAACATGCTTATTACAGGTCAGACCTTAACCATGCAGTTTATTTTACATGTTTTAGTTACCTCCTCTATTCATCATCCATCCATCCATCCAATGAAAGGCTGGATTTTCCTACATTTTTCAATGAGCTGCTGCACATGTTTACTAGTGAAGTGTCCCGGAGTCTTAATATATTTGCCTTTAGTCAGATTTCAGATATAAAAACCCAACAAGCTCTTCAACAAAAAAAATGTCTTGTCATTTATTTGGCACAGTATGATGCAAATGAAACATTGAGTGACAAACTAAATCCACCTTCTGATCTATGCTTTTGAATGTAGGGTGTAAGAATCTAATCTTTTAAAAAATGTGTTTTCATGGCCAATAAAGATGGACATCAGAGCTTCATAATAATACATGAATAAATCAAAAGTTTTATAAATACAACACTGAATCAAAATCACAGAAAAAAAATACAAAGGCACAAAAATGTAGACATTTTCCATTAGCATCAAAGTACAGCTTTTCAGTTCATTTTGTTAAATGGAATAAGTCACAAACCATGTATTTAGTTCATTTTTTAATTAAATTACTTCCCAGTTAGATTTTATTGACACTCTTATGAAAACCTCTTAAGCAGCTTCCTGTTTGTTACATTTTCTACCCATGCTCTTGCCTGCCCTCTCATCACAGTTTACATGATGTGTTGTAAAACACATGAATTGGGAGGTTTTCACTGAAAAGATCCTTTTAATGTCTCATGGAAGTGAAAGTGAAAGTTCACAGTGTGAAGTTTCCCTGACGAATACCAAGAAAAACCCTCTGCTCCTCCACTCTGCTTTCATGTTGGACAATTTAAAGGATCACAAACTCACAAGCAGCAACATTGCACGAGGAGGGGGGGGGCTTGACAATGCTTTCTCACTGTGACTCTGGATCCAGTGGCTAAGATGATCTATAGCCGGTGTCCGTCCGTCCAGGAGCGGGTCCGTAACATCGGAGGGTGTAGCCCAGGGAGGCCCATGTTTAGGCAGCTCCAGGAAACAGACCCCTTCCTCTGACTAAACAGTGAAACACTGCTGGGAATTGGGTCCTTCACCATGAGAGAGGTCATCGGCAGGTCAGTGTAGACTCTGCAGGGCCGGCCCAAGGCTGAATAGGGCCCTAAGCATGGGCAGTTCTAGACCCAAGCCAACAGAGGCCAGAGCCCCTGCTATGGCCTCTTAAAGACTTAATGGTGAATGCATTTTTTTATGATTATATGCAGTCACTGCAAAGAGTGTCCATCTAAGCCAGTCTTAGAGTGTTAGATCCAACCTAAAGGTCTTTATAATCTTGTTTTGAAATGAATACACCAGATAGGAGCTGATTGGGTTAGATTATTAATCTTTTTTGAAGAAAATTCTACTGAAAGAAGATTAATATTGAGAACAGTTTGTTACATTATTGCTGAAAACAAACAAAAAACATGTTTAGAAGTTTAAAAAGACACATATTGTACATTGAAATAATATATTTTTTTCATTGTTTATTGTTTTATATTTTTTATTTTAACAAATTATCTCTTTTATAGATTTTATGATTTTTTTTCTTAATTTCATTTTCCTTTTTAAGTTTGAGATTTATAAATTGCACTATTTCTAAATTGTGTATATGTCACCTTCTCGCTTTTGTACTTTCCTGGGTGACCTTTCCTCTGGGGTGAGGCGTAAGGAGACATTTCTATTGTTCCACTTTAACACTTGGAATAATATTTTTACTGGTCAAGATCGGGTTTTTCTTTTGGACTTATGATGAAGAGAATGTGATCGATAAAAGGCAATTTCAAAGGAGAGCAATTCGTAAAACTCAAATGTGAAAAAGAGAAATTTAAAATTACAGAATCTTTACAAAAGAAAAGTTAAAAAAATGTTTGGAAAAAATACATTTGAAAAAATAAAATATAAAAACAAAAAATGTGAGTGAAATAAATGTTTAAAAATAATATCTAAGCAAACATAATTTGTTCAATAACTGCAACTGGTTCATTCGTTCAAACTCTTTTTAATTTTTTGTTTTTTTTCATTACATAGATTAAATGAATGCAAGAATTGTACATTTTTTGTGCAGTTCTGTTTGAAATTATTATAGACCAGAAGAACACATAGAAGGGGCTTTTGCTTCCTCCTTTTCACACACTTTTTCCCCACGATGCGGCTTAATCTGGCTTTAAAAGCTGAAGTCTACTTTTCTGCATGGTGTGGTTGAGGGAACAAGGGTCCTGGACATGAAGTGATGTGCCCAGAGCGGTGTGCTTTTTATATTCAGGGCATGTCGGCTGAGAAGATGCAGAGAGTCGCTCTGCCTTCATGTGGAGTTCATTCATCAGAGCTGACAGAGGTCGTGTGAGTGAGAACTTTCCCTGAATCTTCGGAAAAAGTGAGCTCCTGCAGGACAGCAGGGGGGTAAAGAGGGCAGTTTTAGATCTGGATTTCTTTAAAAGTTCTGCTTTTTTTTCTTTTCTTTTTTTGTTATTTTGTTTTTTAGTCGTTTTTTTTTTTCCTGAAAATAATGCACATAAAATCAACTTACAGCGGTGAAGGAGAGTAACATGAAAGAGGAGGATCATCTTTCTTCAAAGAAAAACTGATTTATAGAAAAGGAAAAGGCATCAGGGGAGCTCAGCTCTCCATATCTTGTTAGAGAGGCAAATGAAGAGTGTTCTATCAGCCTGGATATATTTTTTCATTTCAAAAATGTAATTTTTCCTCTTGAAGTGATGCCTTTCATCCTTATAATCATCCAGAAAAATTTCCAAGATGCATAAAATGATTCCAAAAGTGTACAATTATTTTAACATTACTTTTAGAGGATCAAAAAATAAAGATAAAAGTCTTTATTAAAGAGATTTATCAGAACAAACAACATGTTAACTTACTTCATATTTTAGTATAATTGAAGCTTGAAGCTGACTGCAACTTCTAGATAATTGTTAAAGCAACTCTAAAGAGAAAATATGAAACTGATCCAAGAAAGAACGAGTTACAGTTTCTGCTATCAGCGCATATCATTATAAAAAGTTGGTTTAGTATTACACTGCAAAAAACGATCTAAAAAAGTAAAAATGTTTTAAAACAAGTGGATTGCCCTTAATTTAAACAGGTAAATAACATGATCGGCCAAAACATTATTATTTTTGCCTTTAAAAATAATTACCTTTCATGCACTTGAAATAAAATGGTGGTTTGTTGCCTATTTAAATCAAAAGAAATGAAGTTAACTTAAGAAAAACTGACCTACTTACCCTTTCATTTTTGCAGTTTTGTTTCCAGTATTGGGCCATAGAATGGGCCAGGAACATTTCTACAGGGGCACCAGGCCCCCTGTTGGTCCTGTCTAGAACCACCCATGGTGTTTGTTCAGACTGTTTTTAAAAAAAAGAAACTCTACAACAACAAGAGGGACACTTATTAAAGTTTGTTGGGTAGCAGTGAGGGTTGGGTAGCTGCTGGAAGGAAGGGAAGGATCTGTGATGACTCCTTAAAGTAGGGATGGGCAATCCTGGTCCTCGAGGGCTGGTGAACTGCAACTTTTAGATGTATCTCTACTTCAACACATCTGAGTCAAATAATGAGGTCATTAGCGGGACTCTGGAGAACCTGACTGCACTTGGGAGGTGATTCAGCTGTTGGATTCAGGTGTGTTGGACCAGGGAGACATTTAAGAGGACCAGGACACCGGCCCTCGAGGACCAGGATTGCCCACCCCTGCCTTAAAGCAACTAGGGAGCCGCTCTGAAGGAGCCCTCTGGTTTTGCAGTAGTTCTGCAGCTAATTCATTTTAGCAGTAAACACTAACTGAACATTTACATTAGAACTGAGTGTGGGGGGTTCAGCTTTTCTCAGAGAACATTGAGGCTGATATGATGATGTGTCGACTCATCAGAAAATATAGAAAAGATCAAACAAATGAGCTGGTTGTTGGTTGAGAAAATGTTTGTGTTTGAGCAAGAATTTAAGTTTTTATCCAGTTTTAACTCATTCAGTCATATTAAAGTTAAACTTGCTACCAGCCTCTTCATTTGGAAACAATTGCTGTCATCTTAGCAGTGGATGTCAGGGGAAAATGTTAGAGACTGCCTTGTTAGAATAGAGTTGATCCTATTTCAATAAAAATAAAACCTTATTTTAAAAAGATATTTCCTTTCTTTTCTAACATGATCCGGCTGCTACGAAGGTCCTAGCAGAGGTTTCTCATGAAGTGGATCTTCTGTTTGTTTGCGATAAAAGCCTGTCCTTTCCAATCAGAGATTGCCTCCTGACAGTTTGTGTAGATCAAATGTAGATGGTTGTGAATTAGACATTTCAATGGACAACAAGCGTTGACCTGTAATCACTGGATTGTAAAAACGTTTCTCATTCTCTCTGAGTTCCATCAAAAGGTCGGTGATCATCTCTGCAATTCAGGGATATCATCAAAAGGTTGTTTTCTTAAACCATATCCTTAAAGCATAGGCTGGACTCTACCTATTGAGCATCAGTTTGTGAGTGCAGTGTTAGTTTATTGATGTAAACGGGGGTTTTTGTAAGAACAAAATGAAGAAAGGTTTGAATAAAGTAATTAATTGCCCATGAATGGAGCAGATATAGCATTTTTTTATCTATGTATTTATTTATTCATTTATTCATCAAAGATTTTAGCCTTTGACGCCAAAAGTGCAACAAAATGGTGACCTGTATGTATAAAACTACTTGACTCTATATGTTTTATACAAAGTGAAGTTATTATTTTCAGGTTAATACAAATTTGTAATTTTTTGTAGCCAATTGTTGTCATGGAGCGGTTGTTTGGTGGGTGGTGAGGCAGAGGCAGGATCAGGTTGTAGTGGAAATCAAGAGGTTTATTTAACACAGAGTCCAGAAACAGGGTTACAGGTGATGTGTCCTCAGAACAGGCAGCACGGCAAAC
>JAUZNJ010032897.1:0-13444 GCA_034780135.1 Jordanella pulchra
AGTTTGTGGTCAATTTGTGCTCAAAACCTATTTTAAGTCAATCAATAGCCCTGTAAAACGGTGGTGGGGGGAGAGGGTCACATAAAATCACGTAGCGGGCCACATGTGGCCCGCGGGCCTTGAGTTTGACACATGTGCTCTAACAGGTACTTTTCATTTTGCAGCCTCAGGGATAAATACGCTTCTCATTTATTTATTTTGTTGCAATGATTGTCATTGGTGAAGGAACTATGACTGCATCCAATCAAGCGGAAAATATAAAGGATGTCAACCAGTACTGGGGTCTATTACTGCATCTGATTGGTGCAGCAATACCCTTGTTCAAGCTGTTGCTCCGTTGCTGGTTGGACATTAGCCCACAGTGTCTGCTTCTGTCTGGCCTTCTGCAAACTGTTCAGCAAATATGCAACAGCTATAATCAATTAGAGCGGACTGCATGGATTCATGTCAAATTTGATCCCACAGCAAAATCTCTGTAAATATTAATAAATCAAATTAACTCTGCAACAGGACAATTTAACAATCACAGCAGATTTTCAAAATCGGTTGGTAAAGATGGCTATATTTGCCTAAAACCCAAGTTATATCAAGATATTTACACTATATTTATTTGTATGTGTGTTAAATGCACAAATATAAGCAACAGATGAGTCTTCTCTGCTCTCAGAGTGATCATTCATCGTAGAATATGAACGTCTGAAAATACCTAGATGCCCAAAACAAAAAGTAGAACAAGTTTCAACCTATTAAAATCCATGGGAGTTGTTGTCATCTGACTGTTGCTTTGCTCACAGGGCTTTAATGTGGATAATAACAGAGATCTAGAGTAATTACTAATCCTGGGAAAGCAAAAGATCCTCATTATTGCAGATCATATGGTTCAAACATCTAAAACTTACAAAAACTTTGACAACTGATGAAGATTTCAGTTCAAATTTATACATTTGGAATACAAAAGGTTTGAAAACAGGTTTAACGTTCTTGGGTTGTATTTATTAAGACATGCATTTAAATGTTGGGATATTCCTCATAGCAATTCACATGGGTTAAAATTAGGCATTTGTTGTTACATTGGTATTAATTGCTATATAGCCCTAAAAAGTGAATCGTTTTAAAGTTCAGTAAACAATTAAATGACATTTTAATAATAAGTGTATCTAAAAATTTGTATGCGTACTTAAGTTTATAAGAAATAAATATAGAGTGAATGGATTACATGTTTTTTAGGGGTTTTCAGTCTGATACATTGTTTTTCTTAGAAGTCTCGTGCTGAAATGTTTGGAAACCCCTGAAATAAAAGCTTAACATTTACATTATAATTTACGGTATGTCTCAGTTCAGGAGTGAAGGCTGTCCCAATACCCTAATCTTCCTAAATGTCCTTGAAATTCAGCCAGCCAATGCATGCAGCTGATCTGAAGGATACATACGAAGTATCCTTTGTGGCCTGTTACTTCCCATGATGCAGTGTGGGTCTGAATGGTTATGTAAAGCTCAGGTAGCAAAGGTGGACAACAGTGGCCAAAATTGTAAATTAAAATTGAAATACTATGCTTTCTAAGACCCAAAATAAACTTTTGAGATATTTCAAAGTCAAATATAGGTTTGTTAAACTTAAATATCGATTTGATTTACGAGGATTCCACTTAATTCAGATAAACATTGATCAGCATTGGTCAGCTGAAGAACCCAAAAGTTCATGTTTGGCTTATTTAACACTTTCTTTGTTTTCAGCAAATCTTTACTGATGTTAAAGTAAGTTTTAAAATAGGATAATTTTATGAGCAGAGAGAACTGTACTGTGATAATTTTCGTAGCTTATCTTCACATCCCTACAGCCGCAGTACAACTGCTGAATCTCAATAGAATAAATGAACAAAAATCACTGTAAAAATATTGAATTTATCTTCAATTTTGCTGTTTAAAAAATGAACCTCGTGCTCATAAATCTCAGTTGTGCTCATCAAAAACCTTCTACAGAATTATTAACATTTTTATAAGACAATGTTGGAATGTCCTGTTTGATTTTTTTGACATCTCCAATTAATAATCAAAATTAAGACCCCTCATCTTCATCAAAATAAGAATTTAAGCAGGTTTTACTTCAACTTTTATCATATTTATGTTTTCCTTCTATAAATAATACATATCAGGATAAAGGAGATAAAAAAAACAACTAAATATTCAAACCTCATTATCTCAGCAGAGACTCCCAGACTTCCATTTCTGCAGACACCTCCTCCAGCTCTCCTGGGGGACGCCCAAGGTGCTCCCAGGCCAGCTGAGAGACACAGTCCTCCAGCATTTTCTCTGGACCCCCTCCCTGTGGGATGTGCCTGGAACACCTCCTGAGGGAGGCACCCAAAAGGACATCCAAAAAGATGTCCGCGCCACCTCAGCTGACTCATCTCAATGTGAAGGAGAAGCAGCTCTACTCCGAGACTCTCCCGAATTACCAAACTCCTCACCCTGTCTCTAACAGAGAGCCCAGCCACTCTGCGAAGGAAGCTCATTTCGGCCGATTGTATCCGAAATCTCGTTCTTTCGGTCAAGATCCAGATTTTATGACTGTAAGTGAGGGTAGGAACGTAGAGGGGTAAATCGAGAGCTTTGCCTTTTAACTCAACTCTCTATTCACAATGAAAGACCGGTGCAGTGTCTGCATTATGGCAGCAGCCAAACTGATCTGTCTGTTAATCTGCTCCAATCTCCCCTCACTCATGAACAGGACCCCAAGATACCTGAACTCCTCCACTTGAGGCAGGAACTCTCCTCCAACCGTCGAGGTTCCCGTCGAGAACCATAGCCTCAGAGTTGGAGGGACTGATTCTCATCCCGGCTGCTTCAGACTCGGTTGCAAACCGCCTCAATACTGCTGTAGGTCTTGGCAGGAGGAAGCTAGCAGTTTATAGTTACTTATAGATTTATATATATATATATATCCATATAGTTTGTTAATCAATTAGCTCATGACATTTGCTAATTGGTTTCCAGTTTACCAAGTTTAGAAATCACTTTGCAGAAGTCGTTTGTAAACTTTTTGTTGAACAACATGCAGTTTTACTGCTGATTCAGCTGATCTAGATAGATAGCTCTATTCCTAAACCATCAGTAGAAAGTCATAGAGAACAGGAAACAGATTTTTCAGTTTATAAGTATAGTTAAAATGTTTACCAGAAACAGTAAATACTTTAAATGCCCTGAAAATGTACTCTGGTTTATCCATAGTTTTGTCTTAATCAAACACCGAAGCTCCTTCTCATTATCATTGATATTTTCAATTCCTTGCAGGAGGAGTTTGTGTTTATAGATTTGTGTGATCAAATAGCCAGAGGACAAGGTCCATTAGAACAAACCGTCCTGGAGCTAATGATCCGAGATCTTAAAGACGATCCTGTTGGTTTAGATGTATCTATAAAACAAAGCAGGAGCTGAACCTGTTTTCTATGTAAAGACAAAAAAAGGCATTGATTTCTGCTCCACTTAATCTGTTAATTACCCATCGCTGACTTTTTCTTTAAGAATCGTTGATCTTAAATTAGGTTGTTTAAAGATGTGTATATGTAAATTTATAAAATCAACTTGTTAAACAAAAATACAAACAAAAAAACCCCCAGATGCATCCTGTAAACTCTGCCTTTTCCTCAACACCACTATTGATGCTCAAGTTTAATAATTTGCTCATTTGCAAGCAATCGTGTTGGATGGCATTTGTCTGCATGCAGGCTCATGCATTTTAATGAGAGCAGAGCTGATTCGCTCTGCTGTCCGTTTGAGTAATTAAATCACAGTGAAGAGCCGTGGCATGTGATTGATTTCTTTAACCTCCGACTTTCATGAAGTTGATCAAATGGAATTTGTCGTGACATCGGCAATGCTTACCCAGAGATGGTCAACATACAAGCAGGAGCAAGCAGCTCCCTGACCTGTGAGGGCATGTTCATGCTAGTACGATCTGCTGAGCTGACTGATTATTGCATGATCCTCTCTGAAAGACGACGTGTGAAAAGCATCGAAGGTTGGATCATCAACCGCCACCTAAAGGAGAGTATTTCATCACTTCTGTCTTTCATTCTGAGAGCAGAAAGCATCTTCATGTCCAGCACCCTTTCTGTTTGCCTATTACTCTTTCACAGAGACCAGTCTGTCTTCTTTCCCATGTAACTTTTTTTCCCCTTATGCTGTGTGAGATAGCCACCAGGGAACCAATTACTTTTCAAAGATTGACTGTTTTCATCTATTTTTTATGGGAGGACTGGCATGGAGGGGTTTCCTCAGACTGAAGGCTTCCTCTTGTCCCCCTGAGATCATCCCATTCTACAGCGACCTTGCTCTCTATTAAGAGGGAAACGTTTCATGAGATTTTAAATAGTTTTTAATATTGTGATCTTGCTAAACAAAGGACAAACGGCAGATAAGTAGCTGGTCTTTCCTGCTCTTCTTCTACTTATCTGCAACAATCTTTACTTAAAAAAAAAAAACAAAAAAGCAAAACATTTTTGTTACCAAATAATAAAATAAACACTTGAAGTGCTCAATTTATCTAAAATAACTTTCAAATTTTAGAATTTCAGCCGAAGAATTGTTTTAATTAGATAGTAGGGCAGTAATGCAGTCCAGACGGTAAAATAATCCTGATAAAAGGTTCCTGAGTTTACACTAACTAATGCAGCAGTAACAATTTTCTTAATGTTTACAATTCATTTGTTTTTGTGATGGGAGGTTTTCTTTGAGGTTGTCTACCCAGCAGTAAAATTAAACAAATACTTCCTTTCTTACTTCATCACTTCTTCAGATTTGGTGTCCATAGTACCAGCCTATGAATAAATAAATGAACTAAATTGTGAAGTTTTATACCTACCTCAGTAGATCAATCCCTGCCAGGGTGACAAAAGAATCCCCCCCTAAGCAGGTGAGTTTAATTCTTCAAAAATTAATTTAATAATTAAATGGAGTAATGGCTCAGCTCTGTCAGCCTGTTATAGCAGGGATGTAAAGCCCAGGGTGTCTGATATACAGTAGGCAGAAAGACTGCTGGTCATAACCCCTTAAAAACCATTCAAACCAACCCTGTTGATGGTCGTTTGGCGGTTTCTGACTGGTCGTTAACTCCCTGGTCAGAAGGGACCAGTCACCAGTCCACTACAGAGTGTGGATTGATGACTGGTCTAGGAGGCACCTTACCTTACCTTGGAAGGATAGAAACATTTTATGGTTTTCCCATGATCCACTGTTACTCTGTATTGAATAGTTTCTTGGCTTTGTGCAAGCATATCTAAATTAAGGATTGTATCTGACAGGATAATTGCAAGGGTGGAGTTCTGCCATAAGAAGCTGATGCACACTTTTTAACGACAGCAGCCTTGAATGAAATACAGCAAACAGACAGCTCTAAGCTACATCCTGGAGTCTAATGCCCTGCAAGAGATGGGAGAGAAACACTCGTCAGCAAAATGTTAATGTTGTTTCTCATTACTGCTGCGTAGCTTGAAATGGCACATGAAATAAACCATCTCCTTGTATTGTCCATGCATCAGAGCTAACACACCATGTTGAAAGGCATAAAGGGTGGATGCGGAGGATGGGTGTGGTGTTAAATTATGGGTGCGATCCCAGTGGTGCCATAGGTGTGCTCGAGGCCACTGTCCCTCAGCCATATATTTCTGTCTTTCATCAGGGCTCGACTGTCTGCACCTCATACATGTAAAGCAGATTTTTGATGGAGAGCAACTGGCACAGAGGAAAAAGGGTGTCATATCCGAAGATGAGTGGAGGATGTTGAGGAGATGGAGAGACAGCTTTCGACCATTTACTTTGATGACCGATTGGATGTGTTCATTTCCCACATGCTGCTTAAGTGGCATATCTGTTCCTTTATAGGCTATATCTCTTATACATGTTGTTGCTGTGTCTTGCAAACAAAAGAGGTTAAAGGACACATTGAGTACAAAGTGACTTTATTTAGAGTTACTTTGACCCTCCGCTAATACTAGCTCCTTTAGCAGCCAGCCAGGTTTGGTGGTTGACCAAGGTTTTGTAGGCTTAGAGCTGTGTCACTCTCTCGTCATTTTATGATGACGAAAACTTCTCTACTGCTGTACTTTATTTTTTTACAAAAAACATCGTAAGCAACTAATTTTTTAGGTCTTTTGAATATAGTGTTTGATGAACGGAATTGGCAAATGTGAGCTAGAGTTATGGATGTTCAATGCAAAACTGACCATAGTGTTATTCCCATAAGCGCACCTATAAAACTTCCCTGATATTTATATGACTTTGGTTTTCATCCATTTACAAAGAATCGGTGGTTGAAAACCATTTTTTTAAAGAGAACTGTCACACAAAGGGCATCAAACTTATGTGCCTTCTCTCTGTGTAGTTTCCTTTGATGCAGAGTATACAGTATACCTCCAGCCCACAAATGGGATTATCATGTGGGTAATAAGAATTGGAACTGTCACAGAAATTAACCAGGAGTTTAATGTGACCCTTATAGAGAACCAGTGTAAGTGAAAACAGTCGGGTTCAAGGTTGCGGCAGTGAATTACAGAGGAAAAGCTAGATAGATCTCAGAGTTATGTCTTTTGCAAAGGTCACCTCACCTCACTGCCTGCCTCTAATGTGACCCAAGGAGTGTAATTGAGATGTTAATGATGAGGATAATAATCCCCAGTAGCCCCTGTTATATGGCTTAACACACATTGGTACAGTTGTAATCTTTTAGCAGGGAGCATCTATTACAAGAGAGAAAATTTATACCATTATTACATACAGAGTTCAACCATATCATTATAGGATGAGTTTTAGATGGTTATTGCTGGTTGGAGAAAGGCAGAAATATTCAGATTTTCCGACTGCCAACCTCCTGCTACCGTTTCACACCCAGTTAAACATGCTCTCCACAAATGGACCCACAAGTGTCTCTTTTTCTCACTAAAACGGTCTGTTTTGTAATGTTAAACATGAAGAATTATCCTTCCTTAAAGAGAGAGGTGAAATGTTTTTTTGATGTTTCATCTATTAACCTTTACGTGAATCTGTTACTTTATTCTATAGCCTGCTAGCTTGAGAGCTCAAAGTTGCACTGAAAACACAATTTCAGAGGAATGTTGATCACCCATTGACTTAATATGCTGTCAATAGTCAGCTTATTTTAAAAGCTTAATATCTTCAACCCTGAAATGATTCTACCCTGGACATATTGGGTATGCTCCCAGAACAGACATGACCATTTTTTATTAGCTCGTTGAGCTCAACAAGCTAATAAAGAAGGCCGGCTCTATTCTTGGAACTACTTGGAACCTTTGGAGGTTATTTCACAAAGGAGAATTATTCAAAAAGTGAGGTAGACTTGAACAATGGCAAGCATCCTTTTTAGAAGATTTTTAAACAACAACAGAGTGTTTTCAGTGAGAGGCTTTTCCAGATCCGATGCAACACTGACTGGTATAGAAGATCCTTCCTGCCTACAGCTATCAAAACCTACAACAACTGCTTCAGAGAAAACAAAACATGAGTTACTACAATATTTAATTCCCCTTTGGGATTAATAAAGTATTTTTCAATTGAACTGAATTAGCACTATTACAGTAAGCTAGCAGAACATAACGTTAGCAGTAGTTAGTGTTAGCTTATCATTGTGTTGTGTCCTTCAGAGGAGGCTGTTGTTGTGGTGTCTCTAAAACTAAAAGTGTAGGACCTGACCACACAATAACTGACCAAACCAAGCTGTGAATTAAAGCTGTAAAAGCTCAGCTAAGACATGAAGATGGTGGTTATGACCCTGCAAATCTTAAAGCTGACTCATGCCTGATGCAGGAATGATCCATCAGAAGCTTAGCTTTCAAAAAAAGTTTTTCTAAAAATGGTTCTTGATGATTTTTCACCTAATCATCCATTATAATTATAACAGGTGAGTGTGTTAAGGGAAATTATTAACCAAATATAACTTTCAGTAAACACAATTCTTAATTCTTTCACTTTTAAACATAATTTTGAACTGGCATAAATAATAAATCAGCAGCATTATTCCTGTGCTGCACATCATGTCCTCATGGATCTGAGCCGATCATACGCAGTCATCCAAACTGATACCCAGCAGGGAGTGTGAACGTTTCTGCGCTCCTGAGGGTGTTTTGGTTGGGAACCAACATTTGCAATCTAGGTCTTATCTGATCAGGCTGGCTTTTATTCAAAAATATTAGAATAGATGGGACTAAATCCAAATTGGTGCCACACTTTTAATTTTTAATTGTAAAAAAATTAAAGACATGTGACTTTCATTCTATTTAACACTGCTTTTGTTGTTTTATGAAACATAATCACACAGGCAACATGTCGGTTTTAACATAACGTGTTATCAATAGTTAAGCCATTACTGTTGGATTCCATTACTAACTTAATGTGGAGGCACCACATCCTGACAGGCAAAACACCTATGGTTGTGTCTCTCCCAGACCACCGCAGAAGTAGAGAAACGCTGTACAAAAAGCAGCTTTGACACCCTCCCCCACCAGTAAGAGTGATCTTACCCCTTACTGGGAGAACTGGTGCCTTGATCTGCAGCAAAAGTGAAGGAGACAGAGAAACGCATGCCTCGCACTTCTCCACTCACCTTCTTCCATCCTCCATAGACCTAGCTCCACATGACGGCATGAAACTATTTTTAAATATGCCGTCATTCGAATCAGTCAAGTGCACGCAACCCCCCTATCCCCTCACATCCCCCCGCAGTCAGACATGCCTTGAACCTCAGCCCCACCCTGCCATAACCAGCAGGGAGTCTTACTACACTCACATTGGAAAACCAACTACCCATGAATATTGAAAAGGGGTTTTAGCATGCAGCACGCATGTTGTCGGACGAGTGGAGATTTAGAGCGTTGTTTCAAAAAAAAAAAAAAAAAGCTTTCATTGTGCTGGTAGAGTAGCTAACACGACAACAGGAGACTGTCTTCAAGCTATATGATCTATATGAAGCTCTCAACAGCTCTTACTGAAACACATTCTTAAAAGTATGATTGCAGCTACAGTGATACGAGTAAAAACAGAGATTCCAGGCGTTTTCATCTCCCTCCATAGTGCTGTCCTTTTCTAATATGAATTACCTACTGTTAGGATTGGTTTTGTAAGTTTGAAAACAAAAGATTCAGAAAAGAGTTTCTTTTAACATAATTTGTTATCTTGTTGTTTTTTAGTTTTTTATTTTGTTTTATGCTCTGCAATACCAGAACTTGCACACGACTTTCTGTTTGCATTACTTTAAACACTAAATTTTAGATCAGCCCACAAGTACTTAAAAAGGCCATAAGGATTTTTCTAATGATGCTGCCACCTGTGGCCAAAGCGCAGAACTACAGCAGTCTTCTGCTCGTCCTAGTAGCTTGCGCTCGTAATTAACATTGTTTTTTATTTTTTGTACTTTATTTTCACCTTGCCTGAAGTTTTTTATTGGTGTCTGAGTTCAACTGGATGCCGGTCGCTTGTAAGTATCCGTTATCTTAATGTTGATATTATAGTGCTTCGATTGTTGCTAGCTTGGACCCATTCAACATGGACACTCTAGTCGAGCAGCTTGTGAATTTCTGACCCGGAGGTGAATAAAGGAAAAAGGACCACAGGCTTATAGATGCAACAATGCTGAACCACTGAGGTCTGATCATCGAACAACATTTTAGTCATAAAGAGTCAAATAAAATAGCTACTTTAAAGACATTTTTCCATAAAAAATGTACATAATGTCTCTTTTAGTTGCTCTTTTACCAATCACTACTTTAGTAATTTCATGATGACTTCCCTCTACCATTACTAGAGTAAAACAATGTTAACATAGCGCCACTCTTCCTGGATATCGGGCTACACAGTCCCTCACCAGATGGCTTCATGTTTGTCCTAGATGAACTGACCCAACATAGCAAAGGAAAAGGGGATTATAATGTTTTTGTTTTTAAAGTTTTTTCATTCATAAAAAAGGTCCAAAAGTTTCCAACACTAACCCAGGCCTGTTTGGGTCGATGAAATGCACACATATTAACTTAGAGGTATCTTATGAGAAGCGACTGAATATAAATGCTGCCTAACTTTACAGATTTGTATTTGTAAAGAATTTAGAGCCAGGTACTATATTCCTTTTCTTTGTAATATGATTTATTTTATGTCATTTTATGTCACAATAAGTTTAAATCATTTCTAAACTGCCTAAAGATTCTGAATAGTTTTGGAGGCGACGGAAAATGTAGGCAATTACAGATAAAGACGTTCTGTTTTACTTCTTCTGAAAAGCTCTGTCTTTGAGCTGCAGCTAAAACAAACAGAGACATGGCCTCAGAGAATTGTTTGGCAGCCATGTTTAGTTGCTTTTCTTTTGCTTTTTTTTTTTGCTAATGCCAATGAACAGCCTGCTGCTTTACTGCTGCATTAAAACCACAGAGTGATAATACTGCTCTAATACATTTGAATAATTGTTTTAGTCTGCTCTTAGGCAGAAACATAACATCTTTTGTTTGTTACTTACATGCTGTAGAGTTCAGCTGTTAAAGGGTTTTAGAGACGAAATCATCCAAGTCCAATTTTGCAGTATAGAGCAGCTACTGTAATAAAGCTCCTGCTTCTGCAGACATTTGTAAAGATGCTGCTCTTTCTGAGGTAATATAGAAAGATAAGAAGCAAGGCGTTAACAACTGCTGGCTTTTCAATAGCTCTCCTTTATTACAGCCTGTATGGATTTAAGCCTTATTGTCAAATAGCTTTTGTTAGTCCAACAGTAGCAGAGAAGGTCTGTGTTTCATTTGTATATTTATCCTAGTGAGCTAATTGTGTTTCCATGCCTGTCGAAGATGTTTTCTTTAACTGAATGTTCCTGTTTTTTTGTGCACACACCTTCTACAGAAAGATGTGAAGCATTGAAGGTATTGCCTGGAAGGCTGGTTAGTTTTACAAGTCACACTTGTTTTTTGTACATTGGACCTTATTAAATCCCACCATGGGACTCGTTTTGGTTTCTTTCTATCCCAAATGGATTAAAATCAGTTTTTTTTACAGGTGGCATCAGGAAAAGCATAAGAAAAAGGTCTAGATTTTCCCATTTTAAAGTGGAGGGCGGGGAGGTTTGGACAAAACTAGTTATAAGCATTGAAAAATCTGTAAAATTCACAAGTTGTGCAGCGTTTGTTTATCTGATGGCTGAAGCTGGTTGTTGTTTTCCCACACAGGTGGAAACATCATGGTCTCAATGGGAGCTGAAAGCACAGCTCATGAGACCAGGCAACACCTCAGAGTCAGAGCAAAAGGAAAAGATGGGATGTTAGCAATATTTGGGGGAAGATATGAAAAAAATATAATATAGGAAGGTTTTAGGCTATTTTTTACTCGCCTTGTGTTGAAGCTGTCAGCCTTGTTTTAATTCTAGGTCATGAAAACTTAAAAAGATAAAGAAATCCATGCAAATGAATAACAAATACTTTTTAATACATATCTGATTATTATCTCTTTCAGCTTTGATTAGCTCTTGGTATGCTGAATTTTGAGTGACATTGAAATTCTTTGCTGATCCTGTTTAAAAAATAGAGCTCTAGTTATTTGAAACAAAAAAAGAGGCACTCACCAAAACTGCAATAAAATAAACTTTTATACTTATTCAACAAGAAACCTACATCAAAATATTGTAGCTGGCTGCCTGTAAATCAATGTAGATCAATATTTCTTGGATCAATTATCTTTGTTGATCAAGAATTTGAGAATTTTCCTTCCTCGGCTAAAAAGGCAGGATTATTTTCAGTCTTTTCCAACATTATTTATTCTGTCAGCCAAACTTAATACATGAGTAAACCCAAGTCAACCCTCTTGTCATAGTCTGAGGAGGTTTGTGACCCTATTTACTAGAAAAACTAAAACAAAATCAGACGTTTTGTTCATAAAAGAGGAATAGTTGGTCAAACCCAACATAGTTCAGTCTGAGACAAAATTAAACCCTAAATAAACTAAAAACAATTAGCATTATCAAGTGCTAATGAGCCACACCTTGACCGTATGTGGTTTCACTCTTACAACCTTATCCAGTAATTAACTGGTAATTAACTGTCTCAGGGTTATGTGTGAATAAAGCCAGTACTGATTTACCGGGTTGAACTGACTGGGATCCAGGCCCAGCGTCATACCTGCTAATTAACCTGAAACGCTCCAGTGGGAATAAAGCAGCTCCATTACTGATTAAGGCACACGTTTGCGTGTTTATGTGACACATTTGCATATCCTAACAATAGTCATGCTACATTCTGAAGACCTCTGCAAAAACAGCATCACTTACTAACAAACTGGTAACACTTAATCAAGCATTTCATCAAACAGACGAGTTTTCAATGTTAGCTGGAAACAAAAGAGAAACACAGAGAGTTTTTAAGAACTGTCTGGGACTCGTTTATATATGTCCAGATAACAACGACACCAAGTACAGACTCAGCTTATTAATAAAATAAAATTCTGTTATATTAAATAATATTATATAACATTAATATTCATATATTATTAAGGTCTGTTTGTTTTGTCAGAAAATGATATAATACTTAACAGCTTGGCTTGATCAGTTCAATTGATAACCCTTATATTAAGCTTTGCTTATGCTTGGCGCGACCATCAGGTCCACACAGCCGTCTTACGTTATTTTGGTCTTCCTTGCGGCATGAATGTCCTAACTGCCCAACTAGGAAAATGTCTTACTACGCGGACAGATCCAAGTGGAAATACATGGTAAACGAGCATCAGCTTCTGCTGGTGAGCGTTCACAGAAGTAAACATATAGAGACATTTTGGGATTTAGCCCATCAGTATAACCACTATCCACAGGTTGGTTCTTGGACGGCATGAAGAGGCTTTTAAAAAGTTGTAAACTGCTGTTTTCTGCTTCCTCTTGCAGTGCGGTGTCTACAGCTTGCAGTCTGTGCTGAACAAGCCCCCCCTCCAGCCCACCAGAAGGGTGGAAAAGAAGCACAGATTATAAATTGCGCCTCATTTTCTTATACGGGCTAATAATTAATAATAGTAATTTACCTGGACTAATTTGCATGTGTGAATAACACCAACTTTTTTTTGACCTGGGATAAATTACTGGGAGTTATGAGTGAAAGGGGCTTTAGAGGGTCACTAATGGCACGATTGCTACACCTTTGACACCTGGACTGTCTATAATGAGGTAGAGTTAACCTTAACAAGAAATAATGTGGCATTGAAACATCCTGATTTAGGGAAAGAACCAGGAGAGAGCAGGTTTAGATGCTACAGACCTGTGATTTTATTCAGAATATTTCATAGCAGTTATGTTTATGTAAAACATAGTGGAAGCACTGATTTTGTCACTATATGTGTCATGATGGGTTTAACCCTTTAAGGACTACCATTATAAAGGTCCGAATGAGCATCTTTTTACATTTTTGGATGCTGCAGAGTCATT
>JAUZNJ010032898.1:0-38507 GCA_034780135.1 Jordanella pulchra
ATATATATATAAATATATATATATATAAAAGAAGTGCATCTTTTAAGGATATTAGGCATAATTCTTCCACAAAAGCAAACCAGGGAATGGATCACACCCGCCAGTAGCGTCCCCAGGTATATTGGATTAGCTAACCTAAGAAAAAAAAACGTGATGTATGTGATCTGGGAGCTGACATAAACAACACAGTTTGTCAAGTTACCAACAGATATTTTAGATGTGAATACCTCTGGAACGAGGTCATGCGGTGGTATTGGGTGAAAATGCTTCTTGCCAGCCATGGGAAGAGGAAAGCACAAACCAGGCCTCCATAGCCTCCAAACAAGGCTGCTATCAGCAGGATGGCAGCTCCACTAACAGATGGAAAAAGCAGCGTCCAGTAGTATAGCGCTGGGAATTAACATAAATAAATAATTACTATTGATTAACAATCCTTGTTGCTTTACGTAAAAAACAAAAAAAACCAACCAACTAATGCAATATTTACCATCAGATTCTCTGGGTTTGTGATGTATTGGCTCATTTATGTACCGCTTTAGTAGTTTTGCAAGTTGCTGATGTCTAAAACAAACATTTAAACCACAGAAAGATCTTTAATGACATCATTGATTTATATTTTTTTAATCAAAATGTTTGTGAAAAATGGCAACTTTACCTGAAGGTTTTTCCCTGTTTGCAGAGATCCAGTGGGGTGAGGCCGCTGTAGTTCCTCTGATGAAGCATAAAGCAGCCGGTCTTCTGCAGCAGAGTCCAGCATACCTCTACTGCACCCCTCTCTGCTGCAACATGGAGCGCTGTCGCTCCCTGCTGGTCAACTGCATTCACAACCCACCGCTGGACAAGAAAAGAAAACACACCATCTTTGCAAACGCTTCATAGATTCGAAATACTTTTAATTGTTTTTCTGAATAGCACCACAAATTATGAAAACAAACATGTTAGAGTAAAATACAGATAATATTTGATGAAGTATTTTTTTAAACAACAAAGCTAACTTGAAAAGACAGCAGAAGCCTCTTCTGTGCATTACATACCTGGTCTTTGAGCAAATAGCGAATCATTTCTAGATTGCCCGTGGATGCAGCGAGGTGAAGAGGGGTCACCTTGTACATGTCGGTGTCAGAGAATCGGAACATGCCCGTCTCCCACAGATAGTGCACAGCGATTCTTAGAGAGATGAGCAACAGTTAGAGGATATATTTAAGAAAAAAAAGAAAACAAACAAAACTAACTGTTGTGTAATGTTTCCTTGCTTACATGCTGCCCCCAGTAACTGCATGATGCATGGATGTTTTCCCCTGCAAGTCCACAAGTCGCAAATCTGCATCATATTGAATCATTTTATGCATGTTGAAGATGTTTCCCTGCCTGTTGGTGAAACACATTCAAATAAAAAAGTGTAGGCAATTAGTTTAGGAAGATGAACGCAGGACCAAGAAGAATTCATATACTATGTAACCACAAACCTGAAAGTGTTGTATTGTACTTTTATGCATTCGACAAACACAACTTAACTCAAAATTTTAAGGTAAAGAAAAAAGAATAACAGGTGAAAGTTTTTACAAATAGCTCCAGTATACTTTTTATTACAACCATTGTCATTACTTTACAGAGGTGAATTTTGAAGCAACTAGATTCAGTTCTTTTCAAAGTAGCTCAAACTTAATCAGGTTTGATGGAAAACATCTCCAGAGATTTGACCTCAGCTGATGATCAAGGTCAATCAGAGTTTTAACTTTTCTTAGAGGTTAAAGTTGGCAATGATGTTAATAGTGATCTAGTTTCCAGAGAAATTAGACACAGTTCTCAGGGCTACCTGGTGAGCTCTGATATTCCTGGTTGGAATTCTGACCTCAGGAGACTTTCTTCTACGTCCTCCAATAATCTCACTTCTGGGTATCAAGAGAACGCATCATCAGGACTGGTGGTTCTGGGTGTGTGTTTATCCTTGTCATCATGCTGGACCGTAAACCTTCACAAGGTCTTTATTTTAAGAATATCAATCTTTTTAACTCAAAACTGTGGCCTCTGGTAAACTGTCTTTTCTCTGACAGTCCTCCTTTAAAACCTATTGTTTCATCACCTAAATCTGCCTAACATAACTTCATCCCTGATACGTCTCAGGTTTTTCTTGGTCTTTAAAATGCTGTTTGTTGTAATGAAAGTTTAAAATAAACTGTTCTTCCTCTTTGCATAGCATAATAGAGGTGTTCATTTCCTTATGCACAGTTGTGGGACTGATTTTTGCATGTTCTCAGCTCTGTTTACAACTGTAAGCTCATGGAGGAACTGATCTGTAGGAAATAAACCTGGAATGGGATGTTTGGGTTTACTCCTTCTGGCCTAAGCTGTTGTAAATATGTGCCAAACTGGCTTTCTTGTTAAACAGTACAATAAAGGATGTAACCTGCACTGTGAAACAGGACATATAGTGAATCAGAGGGTTATACTGTATGCACGCCTTGTCTTGTGAGACCAATAAAGTGATCATTCTGAAATGAAATCTCTGAGCTCTTTGTGAAGCAGTTGTTTTAAATGTTCAGCAAGTTTGTTTATTTACTTTTGTTTGTTTTATTAAAAATTGCAGCAGTTTTCTGTCACATGTAGGTATTTGTTTCAGGCCAAAAGCTAAAAGAATTCAGTATCCATATCATCTAACTAAACATCCTTCTTTCACATGTTTAATGCGTCTCCCAGCGAGTTGCCTACAAGTAAGAAAAAATTTATCCAAGTTCCTTTTTGCTTTCTTGCACTAAGCACTTTGAGTAGTACCACTGTAAGAAATAACTGCAAAATACACTGAAGTTTGCAATTGCAATCTGACAATAATGTGAAAAAGATTAATGGGTATGCTTATTATCAATGTATGTATGCAGCTTCTGCTCACCTGCAGGCAAAATGAAAAGGAGTCTGCCCTGCATCACAAGTGAGGTTAGGGTCTGCACCAGCACTTAGGAAGAAGTCCACAAGGGAGCGGTTTCCATGGAGGGCAGCATAATGGAGAGGACTGAATCCACCCCAGCCTAAATAAACCCATGCAGACGAAAGACACTCTTCAGTCACATACAAATATATGGTGACAAGGCTGTTCATAGGTTTAAGCTTGTTTCAGCTCAGTTGAAGTTTGTGCTGACCAGCAATCTATCACAAGAGCTGCGTCAGAACACCAGAGCAGGCTGCAGCAGAGATCTTTTCCTGGCAATGTCACAAAAACACACATGGACCCTCTGTGGATCATCAGGCATGCAGTGAAGCTGTGCAATGGGAGCTGGGTTTCCCTCTGAAAGTGGTATGATGTAGATTTTTCACACGTTTCACAAAGTTTTTTTTTTTTTTTTTACCCCAAACACAAAAAAGACAAACACGAGAAATAAAGAATGAGGCTAAAGGTTGATAACAGGAAAAACAGAAGGTCGTAGCAACAGCCAATTTGAAACCATTTCCTGATTGAAGAAACCTTTCGTTTATATTGCACGGAGCCTTACCCTTATGTCTGAGAACTGATGGATCATTTTGCACGAAAAGTATACACTGTTCGACATCTCCTCTTTGTATACTGTCAAATATGTCTCCATCAGTAACGTTGCACAGTGGCATCGCATGCGATGCGATGGGTGCACCAAATATGTCTTCTTGAATTTCCATCGAGAGACTGCAGGCGATGCAGAAATCAGCACCCCGGAAAAAGCCGCATTACATCATGATGCGAAGTGAAACAGGAGACCATCTTTCCCAGCAAACTGCATCGACCGAACCGAGGCCCTCATTGTGCTTGGCGTTGACCGCTCCCTCGAGCCTCCATTGGTTCAACCACGTCACGTGACTTACAGCTCCGAACCGGGATGGAGAGAACGCCAGGGGTCGCTATAGCAACACTAAATGACATGTACAGAAATTCCTTTATTTCGGCGAATTGCATCTTTTTAAACAGTATAATAAATAAAATACAGTATATTTGAATTTATTGTACGCAAGAACCAAAAAGCATGTATACATGTTTCCTCAATGAAATCATTTTACCAAAAAGATGTAGCCTGAAGCCTAACCTTATTGTGCCTACGGATGATTGATTCTACAACAAAATTCACACACACGCAACAACAAAGATACTACTTTTACTTTATTTGTGTATGGCAGATTTTTTAAACAGTTTCCTAAAGTAATAAATGGATGTTAAAGCTTTCGAAAGACGGTTCATCTTTACATCTGTTCTCAACCGTTTATAAACATATCCATGCATCTGAGATTATATTTAGTTTCTATAGTTTCAAACAAACACTACATATTATTGGCAATAACTAATTTTAACTTTATACATTGCCAGTGCAGTATAAAGATCTAAGATCATAGAACATTAATGCTTTAAATTAAAAAAATATGACTTTGGTAGGGTGATTACAAGTAGAATAATTGGCTGTCCTTATGACTCTTTTCTGCATAATATAATCTGGTTTGGTGTTGATTTTATATGTATTTCCCCATATTTCAACACAGCCAGTGATTTTAGAATTTAACGTTTAGAATAAACAATTTAAAATTTAGAACAATTGATCTAAAACACAATATAATTAATTTGTTTAGATTTAAAGTTTGTTGATATCTAACTATATTTTCAGTCTATTGAGTTTTCTCTTTATATACCAGAGAAGCTGGTGCAAGTTTTCCCCTAAACAATATGTAAAGTCATCTGCAAAAAAATGATATTTTAAAACATGTGAACACCACCAATATTATTTATAAATAGAATGAAGAGTTTAGACTCCACCATAGAGCCTTGCAGTATCCCAACATTTCTGATTTCTCCTTGTTACAATGTAAATACTATTAACTTTTTTTTTAAAGATAACCCACCAGCCATAGATGTGCAAGGCTTCTAATGCCATACTCCTCCAGTTTACTTAATAACATACTATAATCTATGGGTTCAAAACCTTCCTTTAATTCCACAAACACCCCAACAAGGTATTTAGCTGTCACACTAGCGATATGATTAACCAAATTCATTGCAGCCATTGAAGTGGAGTGACCTGCTCTGAAACCACACTTCACATTATAAAATATTTTTTTCTATAAATCTATCTAGCCTTTACAAAATTCTAATACCTTTGAAAATTGAGCTAGTAATGAGATTGGTCTTTAATATGGATGAAACCGATTGTCACTCTCATAAACAGGTATGATTTTTAAATCTTTATCTTACTTGGAAATACTTCTGTTTTCAATGAATGTTTAAAAACATAATTTAGTAGTTCTACTATGTGAAATATTATGTTTTTAATTAACAAAATCTCAATATGCATCCAATCAGTAGATGTTTTGTCCTTTAAACTGTTTACAATTTCAATAATTGCATTTTTTTTACATCTGATACAAACCAAAAAACACATCTCTTGTTATCTTGTTATTTACACTGTGCTGATTTCGTAGCAGCGGGTGTTTTTTTTTTGCTGTTATATCCAACATTTACAAAGAATTCATTAAATTTATTTAAACTATATTTTTTTACTACATTGAATATCATATTCATTTTTGAAGTAATTAAGATATTCTGTTTTATTATTGTATGTTTTTGGTAATTTTAATCACTTTCCATGTTCCTTATATATTTTGTATTTGCTTCTCAATGCATTTTTGATAGTATTCTTTCTTGCAAGTTCTCATATTCTTAATAGTTTATTTTTACATTTTCTGTATTTGTATTTGTCTGGTTTTAGTGCATTTTTTTTTTTGATAGTTAACATTAACAAGACGTAGAAATCGATGCAGAAAGGCCTCATATGCAATATATCCAATGGATGCTGTTAAATCCTAGTGATTTTGGTTGGATTGTGCAGCATGTCTGAGCTGCAAAATATTGATGTAGCCATCTTGGATTTGTGCATTGACAATCACATGTTATTTCAATGGGATATATACAATCAGACTAAATAAAACAAAAACAAAAAACAGGTTTAAATAATAATTTTGTTTCTTTTGTGGAATAAATTGTCAGAATGAAAATTATGTGTCACGCTTTAAACTCCATCTCATACATCCATAACGGTGGGTCAGAGGCCGGCCACTACCCTGCAGCTTTTGTATGCGTCCCTGCCCAGACACACCTGTAACTAATGAATGCTAATTAACCAGGCCTGCGCTAAATTTGCTGACATGCCAAGAAGGTTATTTAGCCTGGCCTGGGTGGCACATGGCTGCATAGCTTTTTATCTGGAAATGTAACACCTCGTTCCAGAGCTGGTTCTCATCTTGTTCTGCAGACATGTTGCCTGACTCAGCACCCAACTCTTACTTACAGATTACAGAGCAATCCAGAAAGAATGAGACTTTCTATTGGTTGTTTAATGAAGGGAAGTTCTTGCTAGGAAAAATGGTTTTCAACCCTCTCATTTTACCCCGACCCTAGAGGGCGAAGACCTGCCCTTGATTGTTTCAGGTCCTGTTCTCCCACCAGCTTCTTTTTCCCCACTCTGAGGTGATCTCTATCCCTGTAGCCCACTTTATCACTGGATAAAACAGTAATAAGAGCAGCACATTGAGCTCTACACACAGAGTGACAAATTAACTTTTTACCTGTACTCTTCGGGGTCCGCTGTCTAAGCAATAACATAGAAACTATAATGCTTGGAAATTTTAAAAGTGGCCATTCCAGACCCTTTTTCACCTTCGTCATCTCATGTCAGCACATTCTGCTATCAGTTTTTTCTTTTAATTTCTCCGTTGATAAAAAAAAACAAACTTTGTTTCAATTTGAATTCAGTTTTAGCTTATTTATTTCAAGTAACAGGAAGAGGAATTACAGCATAGAGGGAATATTAAAGCTAAGGGGGGGGGGTTTGCATAACACCACTTACACTGCAGGCAACCAAATATACATAGTGTGAATAAACCATGCAGGTTTACAGAAACCTAAAGCTCAGTCCTCTATGTACAAGTAGTGAGATGTTGCATAAAAGATAGAGATTATATATATATATATATATATATACACACACACACATGTATATATATATGTATGTATATATACAAACATACATATATATGTATATATATATTTATAAATATACACATAAGGAAAAAATCCAATAAAATGACATTTTTATTACCAGTAGATATAATTCAATTTTTTTTTTAATTCACTTCCAACATCTTTCTAAACTTGTAGCCATCACTCAGAGTGCTGTTCCCTCCCCCCCTACTGGTCACCACTACTGGTCTCCTGTATTAGATGTGTCAGGTGTACAGCTGTTTAGTGAGTGGTATTGACAACAGTGTGCTGGCTTGTCTTTAGTCGATGGGATGGAGGAGAACGGAACCTGGAGGACCGGCAGTGGAGAGGGATGTCCCTCCAGTCTGCCTTCCTGCTGATCCATCATGACCTGCAGCTGCTGGTTCTCCTGTTTCAGAGCCTTTATGTGGTTCACCAAAGCTTTTATCTGCAGGTGGCTGCGGTTAAGACTCAGCTGCAGCTCTTGCAGCTCTACAGGCTCCCAGACCTCCTGCACACAGAATCACAGCCACTGTCAGGATCTGCCCAGTGCTTTGGTGCTGAAGTTCCATCCTGATCAACCCACCTGTTCATCCCTCTTCCTTGGATGTTCGCCCTCCCCAGATGACAGTGGCAGGACCCCCTGTTGCCTGAGCAGCTTGTTGTGACACTCAGCAGTGTGTAGAACCTTCTCACCCTGAAACAGCAAAGAAGAAGCTTCATGAGCAGAGCTGCAGATGTGACAGTGAGACTCGGCTCAAGTACGTCTCACCATGGTAACCGCAGCCTGCAGTTTCTTGGTGACGGTGGCCCCCTGGACACTGAAGTCCGTCAACTTCTTCCTCACTTCTTGCCGATTTCGGGCCAGCTTATCCTGGAGCTGGGTACACATTTGCTTGAACTGGTCATTAGCACCATCCTTCTGGGCTCCATCGCTCTGGGCTTCATCCTTCTGGGCTTCATCCTTCTGGGCTTCACCCTTCTGCCTCAGCTGGTTGACTTCATTCTGTCAAGAGAGATCCAACAAGTTTAGAACCAAGCAGACCAATACAGAAGGACCAGATGATCCAGACAACCTCAAAGACAAGATGAGCTGTTTTATTCTGTTGACTCTGATTCCACTAAATAAAATCAATTCCTCCCCTTTAGAGGTTCACTGATTTCTAACCAGCTGTCAGTCATTTAATCTCCAAGTTAAATAAACGCCTCTAATTTAAAATCAAACATTGAACGGCTGTTTTTCTTTTTTTCTTTTTTTTAACAGCATGCTTCCTCTCTTTTCAGTGGGACAAACCTAGTTAACAAAGGCCCAATTAATAAGGTCCTTTGTTCCGTTCTACATGTTTTCCATGTACCTGTGTGGCTTGCATGTCGTAAGATAACTGCAAATAAAAATTAAGGTGTTCCACTTGGCACCTGGACACCATAGGCTGGATGTCAATGATCCAGTGGGGGTCTGCTACGATTGTCAGTCAGGGACACAGTCAACCCCCACCTCTGAGAGAGTTTCTCCCAGATTCCAAGGGAGGCCTCTGCCCTCCTGTTCAGGACCTTTATGGACAGAATTGCTAGGTGCAGCCAAGGGCCAGAGACGGTCTGGTTTGCGGGCCAACAGATGTCGTTCCTGAATTAACCACCTGTATTTGTTAATGTGAAACTGAATTAAAACTGTTTTTTATTTTACTAACTTGCTCTGAAACTTTATTTCATTGCATTAATAATTCAGCTTGACTAATTTAAATTTCAGTTTTGGAATTCAGATTTTTTATTTTTATTTTTGCTACACATCTGACTCCTTGAGAAAGTCCAGAGTAATCGAATACAGATTCACATCATGTTAAATAATAGGCAGCTATACTCTGAAGTTTGTATTAAATCTATTACACGAAGAACCATTACCGTAGATAAATAAACATCCCTGAATCTCACCGTCTTGTTCTTCTATCCTGTAAAATCTAATATTTATTAGATCTATGGCTGCAATTTCAGCCTGACATTGGGAGCCAGTTAGATGGTTTTAGCAAATGTCATGTGATCCCCGAAGCTAATAAATTATATTAAATATAGAATTAAATCGTACATTGCAACATTAACTAAAATGTAATTAATTACATAAACTTAAAAGTTTCCTTCAAATGTTTGGAATGATTAAATAATTAAATATTTGAATTCAATAATTCAAAATGAAATAATTTCACTTTACATACTTTACAACTCCAGTAATGCTCAGTATTTCTAGCGGGTCTCCATTCTTTACGTTGTTGGAATGTGTTTTAGAAGCTCTAATTTAGAGGACTGTGGTCCTGAACCTCTGGGATGCAGTTGGGTCAAATAACCGCGTCATTAGTAGGACTATGCAGGTCTTTATTGCACGCTGAGCTCCAGACCAGTAGATGAATGTGTTTTCTTGGCAAAGAATTACACCTTTTTTTCAGATAGGACCAGGAATTCATGACAGCTAATCAGTGGGTCGGGTTCAGTTAGAGAATCTGGAAGAACCAGGGAACTGAGAAGGAAGGAAGGAAGGTACAGAGCCCCCCTTGGACCTCCTGTTACCTGCAGCCTCTCCAATATCCTGCTCTTCTTGAGCTTGTCCTGCTCCCTGGGGCTGCATAACACAGGACTCTCCTGCTCCAGAGCCAACTGGTTGTGCTTCTTATTGTCTTCCAAGTGCAAGACAGTGCTAATGTTGTTCTGATGATGAATCTCTTGGATAAATTCCTCAAACTTCTCTGCGTTTTCAGACATGGCCATGGTGGATATCTTGTTAGACAGTTCCAGGTCCACCAGGGTGTGCTTCTGCTGCTGGAGGTCAGCCAACATCTTGTCCCTGCAGACACCAGAGAGGGTTCAGAGCCAAGTGCTGCAGCATGCTGTGAGAACTAGAACCATTAGATGTTTGCATCTGGAACCATGACACAGGTCTCCTCTGAGCGGACCGAACTGCAATCTAAGGATGCTTTTGAGCTTAATTTTAATGAGTCAGATAAAAGGGTGAGAAAACTTAAATGAATATTACTGTTTGACAACTGTCTTTCTATAAATGGATCTTTTTTAAAAGGATTAAACCTTGATTAGTTTTAGATTAAATTTGCTCCATAAAAATAAGCCTAGGGGTATGAATACTTCCTGGTGGCTCTGTAAAGTGGATGAGAGCTAGATCTGGAATTTAAAAACGGCACTGAAACCAAAGTGACCTCCTGTGAAAAAGTAACCCCCCCTCCCATAATTGATCATGAATTAACCGATTTACTGGAGTCCGGTTTTACCAGCCAGACCGGGCCTGGTTGCTGTCAGCCCTGTAGAATCAGCATTTCAGCAACCTAAGAACTAGAGTGAAGTAAAGAGTGAAGCTACAGTAGGAAATATTTGTGAAGATTCGCAGTCATCCAGGTCATGGTCAAGCTTGGAAAGTTCAATTTAGGCAACTGGATTTGAAGTTTTCTAGAAGACGTTACGCCTCTTATTCAAGAGGCTTCTCTAGTTCTGACTGATGCTTCTCCACCACCACCAATTAGAACTGAAGAAGCCTCTTGGATGAGAGGTGAAACATCTTCTAGAAAACTTCATGTCCAGTTGTCTAAACTGAAATTTTCAAGCTCTACAGTAGATAATGCTAGCAGATGGAAACTACAACAGATGTTGTCAGTTCTGGTCCTCAAGGACCAATGCTCTACATGTTTTAGATGCCTCTCTTTTGCAGCACATCTGCTTCAAATGATTGAATGACCTCATCAGATATCACCTATTTCTGCAGGAGACAGTTAACTGTCTCAATTAGATGGGATTAAATTGATCTCAGATAATAAAATAAAAAAAAAAAAACATTTGTGTTCTTTTGATAAGGACCCATCATCAAAGAGGTTCTAGAATTAGAAATATCCTGTTCAGGGGTGATGCTGAGAAACTAGTCCATGCATTTGTTGCTTCAAGGCTGGACTATTGTAATTATTTACCAGAAGTGAATAGAGTACCCAAAAAGTACGAGTAGCACTACTTCAACCTTTTTACATTTACTCAAGCAAAAGTCAAAAAGTACTTGCTAAAAAGGCTACTTGAGTACTGAGTAACTGTTGACAGACTTTATGTGCAAGTATTGGTATTTTAAAGACTCTAATTCATAAAGAATATAAATAAATGTCATGAATATCAATGAGCTGAAGAAATACTTGTACCATAAACAACTTAGAAAACCAATCCTTACAGTGAGAACTGTATACATGTTAGGAAAGAACTTCCACTGATAATATCTACTGTTTACTGGATGTTTTCCTGATCTTGAGGACAGATTGGTAAGAGATTTTACTCAAGTAGGAGTAACAATACTTTACAACAATATTTCTCAAGTAAAATTAACAAGTAAGGCACAGTAGAACTACACCAAAAAGCATTTTTTTTTCGAAATGTTACTCAAGTAAATGTAACTGAGACAATGTAACTAGGTACCAGTTCTTTACTACCAGGAAGTCCAAAACCGATATTTAAAAGCGTTCAGCTGATCCAAAACACTTCAGCCCAAGTTTTGATGAAAAGTAAAAAGAATGATCATATTTCTCCTGTCTTAGCTTCCTTTCATTGGCTTGTTAAATTCAGAACGGGATCTGAAATCCTCCTTCTCGTGTATAAAGCCCTAAATAACTAAGCTCCATCTTATATCAGAGATCTGATTGTTCCTAAGTTTTTATCACAGCGCTTTATTCTCAATTTGCAGATTTACTAGTGGTCTCTAGAATTTCTAAAAGTAGAATGGGAGACAGATCTTTTAGTTATTAGGCTTATTTCCTGTTGAACCAACTAACAGTTTCTGTCTGTGAGATAGACACCCTGTCTACTCTTAAAGCTGGACTTAAAGCTTTCTTTTTTGACAGAGCTTATATTTAGAGTGGCTTAGGTTATCTTGAGTTACCTCTATAATTATGCTGCTATAGGCTTTGGCTGCTGATGGGCATAGGGACTAAGAAGAAACTGCACACGTGTCAAAGTAGACGTGGTAGTGATTACGGTTTTGGTCTTGTTTGGCTGCTTCTATGGTGCTATTAGATCGTCGGAGCCCTGTACAGATACCAGTAAACCTTTCTGTAGAGTATTTGACTCACTTCTCTGAGCTGCACTTGGAGCTGCAGACCTGCAGGCTGTTCTGCCTCTGCTGCTCCAGTCTTGTCAGCACCTTTTTCTGCTGCTCACAAAGACGTTCCAGGTGCTGCAGGTGACTCCGCTGCACTTCTTCGGTCAGACGATCTGCCTCCTGCAGCTCCCCCACCATTTTCTGCAGCACAAACACAGTGAGAAGGTTCACTGCCAGTGAGGAGGACGGGATGGATCTGATGAAGCTCCTCACCTGGATGATGAAGTCTATCTCATCCAGGCGCTTGTCGGTGCTATGCTTCAGAACCTTCATGTCTTCAAACAGCTTGAGGTCTTGGGTCAGACGCAGGCTCTCTTTATAGCTGTCATTCAGCTTCTGGAAGTTCACCCTGGTGTTCTTCTCTTCCATCTGAAGCTTGTTCTGAATTTAGTGAGGAAATGGGTCAGAACTAGTTCCTCTGTGCATCTGCCCTCCCCCACCTGTTCTGTGTATCTACCTACCGATCTGTCACACTTTGTTTCATCTTTTTTTAACCCTTTAGCATAGTTTTAAACTTGTTTCTAAAAGGTTCAGCCACTGGAGCTTCTTCAAATGAATATTTTTAGGAAACGAGACCTGAAAGGAAGACTCATGCATGGCTTTGGGAAAAGCCATCTTGTGGTCATGATGGTAGAGATTTTACCTTGAGATACAGCATCTCCTGTCTCTTCCGGGCCATCTCCCTCTCAGCCTGAGCCCTCTGCTGCAGCTGTCTCTCCACCTCTGTCATCTTCTCCACTTTCGCTGCTTTTCTCAGCATAATTCCTCCTATTATAGCAGCAATTGCCCTCTGGGTCTGGTGCTTCAAAAGAGCTTTATAATAAAGATCTGATTGAAGTTGAAACACCAAAAGCTCAATAATTTAACCAATATCATTAATCCAAAGTCATTTGATCCAGATTCTTATATTCTAACTTTTCACACAACACTTCAGGTTTATAGCGCATAAGAACCAAAAACTTTGTTTTTAATAAAATCTGAACATTAGGCAGAATTTAAACGCCAGAAATACGGACCTTCTAAATAAAACCTCCAGGTATCGAACAGAATCTCTTCATATTAATGGTTCTGGGCTCTGTTTGCATGTTTTAAAGCATCTGTGGTTCTGGTGAGGTGTTCTTGAAGCCCAGGTTGCTTTGATAGCGGCCTTAATTTAAGGTGGTCTGTAGCAGCCGCACGAGATGCACGGCCTTGCAAACTGGATTTCTGGAAGCTTACTATCCAAACAAAAGTGCGATCTTTTGCCCAAAACTACAACACGGACTTTGCTACAAGAATCTAGAGGTGGTTTTATACCACCTTAGAAAGAGGGGCAGCCAGGTGAGCGTTACATGCAGCAATTTGCTCACCGTTTTAGCGTAACCTTCGGATCAACGTTTATCCGAGAGAAAACAACCTCTGGATGTGAGGGAAACAATCTCATGGATTACATAGATTTTATGATTCGATTTTACAGCTTAAAAACGATCCATTGCTATCCACAACGGCGCCGCAAAATCCAAACAAAAAGACGAAAAGTGGCTTGTTTTTAACTGTCTTCCGGGTAATTAAAATACAAAACCGTCTGTAATCGGCTGAACACATTTGGGTGATTCTGACCAACAGAAAGTTTCTAACATCTAAGTTAAAATGACGACAAATAAAGTCACGGTGGGTATAAATCCTAGTGGGGATAAGAGCTAGGATAAGGAATAAAGGCTGAGTAAATAGCAGCGCCTACATAGGATGGACGTTTAAAATTAACCGACAGTGGAAGAACTTAACATGCTAGCGGTGGTTAACTTCAATTATCAAGTAAAAACTAACTATATATATCCTTCTAGCTCCATATTTTTTTCAAAACGAAAATAAATTCGCGTTTTTTCACGAAACTTCCCCCAAAACGATTGAAACTGGAATGCCGCTTCTCTGTATCCACGGTAACGAAAAGCTGGAACACGTGAAACATTACAGGGCTGCGTTCATGTAACCTGGGAAATCGGATTAGCACTTGAAGTAAAAATAAACTGATTTGACTGATTTGATTGCTTTAAACATATTCTTAAGACAATTTAAAAGTCTGAAATCAAATTCTGCAGTTACTGTACACTATGTGCCCACATCCAACTACTGTTTTTTTTTGTATAGGCCTGCAGTTTTTTAACATATACTTTGGGTAGGCCTAATTATTTCACAAAATACCCAACCATTAAAAGTTTTAATCTGTATTACAGTTCTGTTATTATCCATAGCCTGTTTTAATCATATTCAGATGATTCATATGTAACGTTTTTAGATGTTTACACAATCAAAGACAAGTCAGATGAGGTAGATGTTACCATGAAAATGTGGCCCACCTACTTTGATGCTGGAATGAGTCTAAATTAGTTCAAATTCTGTTATTCAGTCATTCAATTATCATGCTGTCTATAAAAATTATAGTTTTTTTATAGTTTTTTGAGAGAAAAACTATAAAGCTGTATAGTATGCATAAAACTTCATGACAGGACACGTTAAAAGGAAAAGATATATTGAGGACTTTATTGTGAAAGTTTCAGGTTGGTCTCAGGGAACCTTTGGAGAACATTCACTGATAGATCCCAGATGATCTTCTATCAATACTGAAAGCATCCCGTCAGAGAACCCTATGAGTTAACCTTTAAATAACCTTCCGCAAAGGTTCTGGTAGTTTTTGCTGGATATTTTTTTAATATTCAAATCTAATAATTATTACTTACTGGAATGTAATGCATAATGGAGAGATTATTTGGTCCTAATATCAGGATGCCTAGTTATTGTCAGACGCTTGTATCATTTGTAGCCAGGAGATGGCGATCTTTACTCACATTTGCTTTGCCTCTTCAAAATACAGCCCATATTTTGCTCAGGTTCACAATTTATTCATTTTCTCACAGGATCCAGCTCTAAAACTGCAGAAATATTTTCTTTAACTGTTTACAGTCACCCAATGCTCTTGTTCGAAACTTATTTATTTACCACATTTACTCCTGATCTTCTAGAGGATCAGTAAAGGTAGTCTTTGGAGATCTTTTGAGCAAGAATTGCAAATGGGGAATAAAATTGCTCAAGAGTTTCTATTCAGAGTGACAGAATACTAGAATTACACACAGCCAGGGCTGTTTTACCAGCTATTATTAGTGGTCAGGATCGTTTTAGAGATAAACGTGAAGCTGGGGGGTGTTTAGATTTCTAGATTTCTCTGTTGAATTATTCAATCTTGTTAATGTGACTCATCTCATGTTTGTCTGACATGGCTAGTCTTTAAAAACAACAGCTTCTCTTCATTTTGCAGGGAGGACCTCGTCCAACCAGCCAAGCAACAGTTTTTCACTTCTGCTTCTCGGAGGAAGTGAGAAACCACATGACCTGAACCAGCTGACACTAGTTGCATTGCTTGTTCAAAGTCTATTAGGTGCAGATTAGTAAGGGGCGGGCTTTTTTTTTCTTTTTTTGCAGAAGGGTCTGGGTAGCATGGGTTATTAGTCATATCATAGCAGGTCCCTTCTTGTCTTTCACTCCTGACATGGGAATACAGATGGACCACTCACTTCCTTGGAAGAACATAACACTGATGACAAGATCCTTTTGGAGCTAGGAAACCCCTTGATGGACCTCAGACAGCCGCGGGTATGGTTTCTCTCTCTGTTTTATGAATATCTTTTCTTGTGAAATGTGTATCAAGCATGTCAGAAAAGTTCTTATTTGTAGTTGACATGTTTCACAGCATTCCTGACTTTCGGCGTTCATTAAAATAATAAAAAAAATATCTTTAACACAAAATATGATAACATGCGTAATTAAGTTTCCTTCAGATATGTTCCTTTGCTTAATGCGGCTCATCAGATAATCTCTTAGTTACAAAACCTTCCTCATTATGCATCATGTTCTTGCTTTAAACAGAAATGTTGCGAACTATCCATGTGATGAGGAAATGCTGTTCCAGTTAAATCTGTTTGGCAGCAGGACTCCAAATTTCATCACCTGTTGGCTTTATTTAAAGCTCTTGTTGGCACCCAGTTAGGGGAAGTACTCTGCTGCTGCCTCACAGCATACTGGAAATAGAAAAAATCTGTGCCATTGTTGACCAAAAATACTTTGTAAAAGTTGCCATGGAAGCTCTGACATACAAAGGAGAAACTGGAGAACTTTTAGTATTGAGGTTTATTGGTATTAATGATGATTAGGATTAGAGGACGGCATGCTGATCCCTCATAGAGCCCACCTTTGTACATAAGAATGGCACGTGACCGCCAGAAGCCAGTTTGTTATGTTATTCATCAGTGCCAGCATGTGCTGAGGGAAGGACAGAAGAGAGCTCTGTTTGGGACAAATCAATATGAGGAAGAGAGATCCACAAACATTTTGGCATCCTATAAAAAGAACAATCAACATCAGGATTTCTCCTTACTTTTCCTCCAGGACCAAACTATGAAGAGGGAGAGGATCAATAAGGAAACGGGAGAGCTGAGTGCTTCAGGGGAGTTGTCTGTATCGATGGAGGTGAAGGAGGAGAAGGCGGAGGGCTCTCCTGGAAACTCTCAGTTCCTTCAAGTGCTCAGAGAGCAGCTACACGAGCTGGAAATTTACACGTACTCAAACCACGACCACAAAACGGGTCATCAACGTTTGCCCCAACTGGAGCAGCATCTGCCTAAAGTCCTCCATCTCTACACACAGGTATATGGTGGATGGTTCGGCTTTGATATCACACTGTTAACCACATTTTGGACTAATCAATGTCGGAATGCTTTTATCGGTGTGAGTCATTCATTTAACTACTCAACGAAAAACAATTAGATTAGTCTTCTGAAAAGCTAAATGGATAAAAACATTTATAAGTTAAGCTTTGAAAAGGTTACGGTGATGCCTCCAGAAAACAAGCTGTCCTGAACCACATGAATGAAGTTTAAAATACCACCAGCCGCGTCAGATATTCACCCTTTTGCTGATTACAACTCAAACTTTCCCTGAACTGAACCTGAGCGTTTTCTCTCAGCAAACATATTTGAGTTTATGGAGCTGTCACATGAAATAGAGCACAGCCTCAGGTGCCCCCTTGGATTTGTTGAAACAACGAGGCATTCTTCATGCCTAAACAGCGTCACTGTTAAGAATCCACCTCTCTCTCACTTGTATGTGCAACACCGCTGACCAGACTTGGGGCTGCAGATGTAATCAGTCTTTGGTCTGTGTGCCGCTCTGAGTCTCATGACCAGAGATTTGCCCATATTTTCTGGTCTTTCCTAAAATACTGCAAATTCACTCTAATTCAATATTGTCTTATAGGACTGCAAAAACTGTTTAAACCTTATTGGACTCTTTGGTGTTTTTTACAAAAATTACAATTTTCACTAGAAAAGCTTACATTTATATATTTAACCTTCCCTTAATATGCTTTTTATAAACATATTAAAGCATTAAAATTGGTACGCATTTTTGTCCAGCTCTGAATAAACTGTAAATGTAGAAGAGTAACCATTATAGAAGAGGTACTGCAAAGGCTTTAATCTATAAAATTGTTACCAGGTATTTATGTGCCATCTATAGAAAATAACCTAAACTTTTTTATTCTTACTACCCACAATTAAATCAGACATGTTCACCTGTTTTAGATTTCTTAAATCTGTAGTTCCTCAATGCCAGAGATAATTTATATCTTTTACTTTTTTTAAATTCAGAATTTTGGTCACAATATTTGTTAAAATTGTGTTTTTAGCTGTTTGATTTTTGTCAAATATTTTAGAAATCCTTCCACAGAACGTTTTTCATGGTGTTGATCTCCAGTGGCAGGATGCTTTAGCTATAAATGACACTGTCAGTTTTTTCCTGGGTTGAGATTAATATGGAAAAAAAGTTCTATTGCAACTATTTTTTTACTTTTGTTCTTTTGACCAACTTGAGTTAGTTTTATCCAAAGTACATTATACATAATATTCATTGTAATTACTATTACCATTTTTTAGCTCATGGCTTAAAATGTTATCTTTAACCCAAACTGCCAGCAACACAAGCGATTTCCTTATTGAATAGGGTGATCTAAACTAGTTTGGCACCTGTTTACCACCGGGTATCTGATCTTTGCAGATCACCTGCAACAAGCCTGTTAACTGCACTTGCGATTTCATTATATATTATTTTACAGAATCAGTTAGAAATCTTTTAAGATCAGACTCACACTGCATTTCTGTTTGCTGTTTATTGGGGCTGTGTGGAAACAGAAAACACTTTGTAGTGGTTCTTTGAGCTAAAACTTTATTCAGCAGTATAAGAAGGTTTGCCTGTTTTAGTAATAATATGTGTTGTATGATAAACATATGTTAAACTGTAAGGAGGATGTAGCATAGAAACAAGGAAGAGGCAGTGTTATTATTTGGGAAATCCTTTGCTATAAAAACTTAGCAGCTGTTTCTTATGAGAACAGGGGTCTATGCCAGCCACCACAGAAATGTGCGTGACTAAGTACACCTCCTCCGTTTAATGACTATGTTTAGTAGGAAAAAAATCCTCTCTGCCACTTGTGACTCAGAAACAGGTTTAGTAAATAAAGTGGTTTATTTGGCTTCTTAATTCCTCCGACTCAAGATGAAGTTGTGCCTCTGTAACATATGGAATGAGAAACATTGTACCACTTCATAAGTTGCAGACCTTAAAGGTCTTGCCCAGTACTCTGGGTGACATTCAGAGGTCTCCTTAAGTTTAGGAATGGGCAGTTCTTAGGTGTGTACTTCATAAAACTAACTAAATAACATCTGATAATGTGCAGATACAGAAAATGGTTTATTATGACCTAAGAAAATGTAAGTTTTCTTTCAATTTTATTATGTTACATTGCTTGTAGACCTTATTAAAAGTGAGAATTTTGCTGGCACTATTTAAGCACTATTCTGAAGGCTAGTATTTTGCTTAATTTGACCTACAAAGTAAAAGGATAGATTACCCGAGCTGTGCTCCCATTTTGTCATATTACCAGTGACAATGCAATGTGGAATATTTGCTATTGATTAAGTACATTAGCTAGTTTACTTGTTGCTTAGGTGGCATTTTAGTGTGGTAGCCTGCTGGGATTCACTAACCTCTTGAGAGCGATGCCATTCCTTCAGAAAGACAAGGACAAGCAGTTTTCTGGATTTTTTAACAGATTTGGCCATGGACAGGCTACTGAAACACATGAATTCAATCATTTGTATAGTTTACACTGTTACTAGAAACTGGGATTACTTTTTTAATTGAAATAATCCTCTTCCTATATTTGTATATAGCAACGTGTAAGTTATTGCTTTTCTATTGCTGAAACATCTAAATAAATTTTACAACTATCAAGTTGTCATTCATTGTTACTCAGTTTAACTTATTTTACCACTTGCTAAAAGTTAAAATAAATGTGTGGCATTAAGGCAACCTTCATGTATTAAAGCACTGATATTACAACCTAAAGAGAAAGGATCAAAGTTTTCTTTCTATAATAAAACTGCAGTATTTAAACGTTTCTAACAAGAACATCTTCATTTGTATATAATATTACTGTCTCTTCTCTAACTGCAGGTTTGTGAGGACGGTGTCAGATTCGATGGTGCAGATATAAAGGGCCTTGCAGCTCTTACTGCTGACTCTGTCATCCATAATATCCACAAAAGACTAGAAGGACGGCCCGCAGGTACTAACCGCTGCTCATATCAGCAAATGTGCTGCCAGTAATTCAAGGCAGAGGTACTTTCTACCTCCTCTGCCTACTTCTCATTTTTTCCTTCCTCTCGTTTTTCTACTACAATTTCAATGGTAGCTAAAATGTTAAAAATGAACAGCAATAAAGAGCAAAACCTCAAATGTAACTTCTCCTGGATAGTTTTATTGGTTTTTATGGTGCTCTGTCCGTTGTGTCTCTTTTACGTTCTTACCCATTTTAGATACTTGTATTTGTTTATTAGTTGTGTTAGTGATGGCTTTTCTATGGATTGGATACAGTTCTTTAGGGAAATGCATGGTTCTCTTTTTTTTTGATTTTTTTAAAAATAAATCTTTGACAGCAGCCACGAAAAAGGTGTTGCTGTAGGACAGGAATGGGCTTAAAGTGTTTGACACAACAAAGATTTCCAATTGTTTCCTAATATTTTAAAAAACTAGGTATCTGCTGATGGCCTGCATTTATAAAGCGACTTTCCTTCATGCATTGATGGAAACTTGCTTTCAAATCTTGTCTCTCAGAATAAGTAACCTACTGTACATCTAAGCTAGTGACTATCTTTAACCTCGTTTACCAGAAGCACTTTGTAAAGCAAAAACCTTTCAGCCTTTTGGTTTTGGTTTAGACTGACGTGATTTTTTTTTTTTTTGGTCGCTAACTATTCTTTGTATTTTAAGAACAGGCCCGTGAAGAGGTGGTGCACTTCCTCAAGAAGCCAAATAAGGATGCAAGCTGTGTAGCAGAGACATGTTCAGGATGGCAGCTGTTAAAGTCCCTTCTGATGCTCACATCAGACAGTGCAGTGAGTGATTGACACCATTTCCAATCTGATACGGCATGATAATGATTATTATTAATATTTCTCACTTTTGATTGTAGAAGCAATGTGCTGTTATTTTTAAATTCAATTCTCCCTGCAGCAACAACAGAAGCTAAACTATTTTAATTTTCACTTCAATACATTTTAATATTTACCATTGCTTTCATGTGTTTGCAGATAATACTGTCTTGTTTAAACCCAGAGCTGCCTGCTGCTTTGGTAAAATGCCTGTACCTACTGGTTTGCCTTCCTGCAAAACAGGAGAACGCCGCCATTGAGCGGACCTTCCAGGAGCCTTTGACACAGGTCACTAAAGCATCAATCCCTTGTTTAAGACATTAGTTTTATCTGCAGCCTCTCTTTTTTATGCTTTGATTTAAAGAAGAAAGATTTTAAACTATTTTCAGCAACAGTGGTTTCAGTAATATACAGAGTTTTTTGATTGTTGACGGCTTTCTTACTTGTTTCAATGCAATGTTTTTACTATTCATTCACTGCCTTGAGATGAATGGGTAAATAAAATGTACAAACTGGAGTTTTGCTCCAGATCGCTGGAGATAAGTGTGACCTAATGAATAATTTAACAAGACCCTTTTTTTTCTACTGTTTGTTTAGATTGTTCTTAAAAAATCAAACATTTTTCTTGACCTTATGGATTCCCAAAGACTATTTTGCTAATTCCCCTTTTTCTACATGTTGTTGGCATTCAGTTTTTCTTGCTTCTATTGTGTCTAAATTTCTGAGATTTCTAAATAGGATTTCTCAAATGGACTAGAGCCCTAATAAATACAAAATTTTATTCTCAGGAAAATCCAACTTCCCATGCTGGAGTTATAACTAACTTCTACTAAGGTTTTCCAAGCTAATTCGTGAAAGTTCTGAATTCTTAGTGGAATATTTGGTTGTCCTGGTTTATTTAGAATTTTGTTTTATGTGTTATACATTTTGCTTTTATTTATCTGTTTTGGGTTTAAATGATTTTACACAGATTCACTGAGTAACTTCCTCTTCTTCCCCCTGAACATATTTTGGTAGATTTTCCTTCAACTTTGCAAGCATCCACAGAATGTGGAACAGCTGGTGCAGACCCAGGAGCTGCAGTGTCTCATCATTGGACTCACATCACTATGGGATCAGACCAGACCGCAGTGGAGGCATCAGGCGTCACGTGTTCTCAAAGCCGTCTCTTTGGTTCCAACTGACAAAACTGTTCCAAGTTTGTTAAGTAAGTTAACCAAAAGCTAATGGAGATCCATAATGTTTCCTTTTTATACATCGTCATTGAGGTGCTGATTAATAAAATTCAAATCAAGCATTTTGGTTTAAAATTGTCTCATTGTAAATTCTGTTTTTTAGAGGTTAGGTTGCCTTTCAGCTGTAGCTATTTTGAATATTACTGCATATTAGATCTTAATCCATACAGATAATTCTCAAACATTATCTAAAATAATACCTTAAAAAATTATTTCATTTGATTTGGATTGTTTTAAAGGTTTTTCCAACCTGATATTTAATTATTTTAATTTTTTAAATGAAGGATCATGTTTAGCAATGGATCGGTTTACTTTTTTGTTTTTGTGTAAATCTTTGACTTTTTCTCCAAAGGTAAAAACTGTGTGCGAATCTGTATCCAGAACCTTTTGCACATAAAAGCCAAAGTCCCAGGCTCACTGCTAGCTGAGGTGGCGGTGGCCGTGTTTGGCTTTGTAAGAGACACATATCACCTAAATCCAGCCCTCTTTACAGAGTTTGACACCAACAACGGCTACAAGGCCCTGAGAAAAATCCTGAAACGGTGAGATTATAAAACAACAGAAAGGAGAAAGTCAAGACAGTCTTTAAATCTACTACAAATGTAATGCACAGCAGCCGTGATTTGAAACTCTTGATGCTTGTATATCAGAAATATTACATAAAAAAGGCACTGTGTATTTAGTGATACACAGCGTCACTTAATGGCAAAGTTATTCATAGAGTGGATTTGTTACCATCCTTGGTTACAATGACAAATGATAAATATTCTATTTTTGCTTTTTCTTTTACAACTTTACAATTACAAGCTGTGAAGATGGTGTTCCCTCGGATCAGTTTCAGCCTGTGGATGAACTGCTGGCTCTGATCGCAGCTTTCACTTTTCTTGGGAAAGCAGAGCTGAAAGTGGCTCTTTGTGTGACCAATCCCCAGCCTGCTGGCTTCAGGTTTGACCCGCCACTCACTAAAGGTAGGTCAGGTCTTTCTAAACCCTCTCTATTGTTTTTTTTTTTTTCTTATGCTTACCCTGCCTTATTATCTTTGCTTGTACCATGAGGATAAACTACCAGGTACTCCTTACAGATGCGTGTTCCAAACTAAGTAGTAATTAGTTGCACATGCACGGCTCAGCAAAGATGGTTTCAGGGAGGGGAGAGCCCACTCGGAGGAACTACACACTTCATCCCTACTTTGCACTTTTGCCCTCGTATAATCCCGCTTAACTGCATCAACCCCCCTCGGCTGATTTCCCACAGACCCTGACTCCTCATCCCATCATTCCGCTGCCCCCTTTTGCAGTCTGCAGCCTCCCTCAGGTTAACAGGAAGCTGAGGTGATTATGTCTGGGATGATGAAGTGGAGGCTCCCCCCCTAACTCTGTTAGGATGCCCCACATCCATTCACAACTGGCCTACACTAGCTAGTCATCTATCATCAACACACACACACACACTCACACTTCCATCCAGCGCTCATAAATAGAGCGTCTGTAATATACATACACAGATCAGGCCACTCAGCAGCCATTCATCACATCAAGGAGCAGATCTGCTTCAAGCAGAGGGACCCGGTGCTGTTTTACCAACTTAAAGCAATACAGTTTTAGGAGTGGAAATGGATCACATTATTAAACAGATTTATTGTTTACTTATGACAAGCAGCGTTTGTTGCTTGTATGTGGAATGGAAGAAATTGTCCAAATATTTTTTACAATGCACCAAACAAATAGTATTAGGGTGCATTATGCTACATTCTATGCATATCTGGCTGGAAATCTATTTGGTTTTATTTAATCAGAGGAGAGAAAAGTTAAAGAAAGTTTTTTTTGATCCTGCATGCTTTGTATTGTGGAACAGGTTGCTCTTTTTTTTATATACTTTTTCAGAGGAAACTCTGGTATATAGTTTGTTTGCTAAAGGGCAAATCCCTCCAGAAAACAGGTTTAAAGCATTATCAGTTATCACTTCTAAAATGATAAAACCTGTTTTAAAAGCACAAATCTAATGATGCATTTGAAAACTTCCAGGTCTGGCCGTAAAGAACCTTCCTGCCTTCCACCTGCTGCAGGCTTCTTTGCTGCACTCCCAGGACTCTCATTTCTGCTGTCAGCTCCTTCAAACTCTCCAGTTGATCTGGGAGAAGGATCCTGCTAACTTCTTCCTCTTGGAGTGGACTGTTCAGTCACTGGCCCAAATAGCTGCCCGTGTGTCCCGTAAACCACTGCCTGTCCAGAAAATCTTCTTTTCAATGCTGGAAAAGGAATGAGCTTTTAATCTTCCACAATAAAAGTCACCATTAATCTCTTGTTCTTGATTTTAACGGCTTGTCTGTCGTCTTGCAGGTGGTGTTTAAGATGAGCTATATACCCCATGAGACACTGCGAGTCCTGCTAGGTGTGCTGAAGCAGAACTGGGCTGGGACTGTTGGAGCGGCTGGGACAGAATTTAGTTTGGTGGCACTCCAGTGTTTTTACAAGTGAGTTGCAGATTTTATTTTTTCTTTCTTTGAGATGGTTGAGGCAGAATACAGTTATTAGATTAATTTTCTTTTTCTTTTCTCCTCTTTGTTTCAACATGAAAGCTTGAATAAAAAACGTCTCCTTTAACATATATATATTTTTTCAGGATGATTTTGCACAGCACTATGCTAACAGAGGTGCTAAGTGATTGGGGAATACTCGAGCTGTTGCTTGGAGAGCTTCGCAGGAGGGCTAAGATCCTGAGGAAGGCTGGTGTTGGTTCTCCATCCAAAGACAGTGAGAACCACCATTTTTGAAAACTTTAGCAACACATTATTATTATTCTCAGTCATTTCTCAACTGTTAATTATTTTGCTTGTTAGATCCTTTTCAGCTCCAATGTGTGGAGAAAAACGAGAGACAACTAACGACCTGCATGCTTCAAGTTGTTTCAACCCTTTCTCTGAGATCTATCAAAAATACAGGTATTTAATTTAATTTATTTGTCATAATATACAGCTATATAAAGTTCAATTTTAAATCCAAATAAATTTTATTAATATATATGCACCCTTAATATGGATTCACTAAAAAGGAATGGATTTTTACTAAGGTCTATTTTTATCCATATCCAGGTATGTATAGTTTATTTTGTAAGGTAAACAAAATGCAATCGTTTTTTTTTTTTACACAAGTTTATAACTTTTTTATTTCATCTTTCATATGCAGTTATATAGTATCTTTTCATATAAATATATATTTAGCCACACATACTTTTGTTCAATTTATTCTTAAAATTTTAAAACTTTTTTTTATCAATGCAGTTTACAAATCAAGTGGATTTAATTGTGTTTTATCTTATTTTGTTTAATCCAACACAAGTTAATGTATAACACTTTATTTTATTTGATTACACAGATATATTATCCACTCTATATGTGTTATTTTAGTTCATTAAGGGTCATTACGTTTAAGTAAAACATTTTCTTTGCACATGTATATACAAAGACATGTTGTTCTTTCTTTGTGTTTTTTAGTTTCACTGCGAGATCTTGGAATGGTGCCTTACATAAAAATCTTCCTGGATGATGATCAGTATCGGGCTCCGACGCTTAGCATTTTGGAGCAACTCGCTGAAATCAACCCTGATGAATTCATGAGCACAGCCATTGGAGCCCTCTGCTCCTCCACACAGCAGGAGCTCAGGTTGAAGCTGGACCTCTTGACGGTGTGTTGCACAGGCCCAGACAAGCATAGAGGACAGCTCTCGCACACACTTAACTCAGATGTGCTGAAATCTCAGTTTAGCTCTAAATGCAGACTCGCCCCATATTCAATTGTAACAATTTGTAATGCACTTAAAGCATGATAAGCTTGTGAATTTATTTTCTGTGCATGTGGGACTTTGATAAAATTACAGACAAATGCAGATTGATTTGCTAAAACTGATTTAGCTGTTAACTCTGGACCGATTTGATTAGGCCGGCAGCTTTGTGCTGTGGCGCTGTGAAGATTACCACCTCTATCGGATCAGTGAATGGGACAAAGATCTCATTAAAGCCTAACTAAGTTACACACCTACTGTATGTGTCCATTTTTATAGATGGCAGCGAAAGGAGCTCTCACACACGGATGCTCTTTGTCTCTCCACGTGTGCCGGCGTGTACGAGCAGGCGCGTGCGTGTGTGCAATTCTTAGTGCTAACACGGTTATAGCAGGTGGCAATCAGATTGCCTACGACCTGGGTTGGCGAGTGTTGAGAGCCATTGTGATTACTCCAGTTTCACTTAATCACATTTTCCCCTGCGTTGTGTCTCACACATTACCTACCTGATGGATTAGCTTTCCAAATTCAATAAAAATAATGTGATTTTGTTCACAACCAAAAACTGGTTACCAGAAATGATTTATGATTTATCTATATGTTTCATCTGTTTTTCATGACACTTTTTTTTTAATTGACTAAGATCTTTTAAAAGTCAAGACTTGGAGGAAAGCTTAGTACTGATCAAATCAATTTTTGCTCAAATAGATGGGATAATTTGCTTGGATGTTTTTGTTTTAAACGTATGTCCGTATCGCTCTGTCTTTCCAGTCTGTGCTGCGAGTTTTGGAGAGCCCCAACACCTGGGATGCCTTCAGGAAAGCAGGGGGCTTCACTGGACTGTTATCTCTGATGGTGGACATGGAAGGAGCTTTTTCAGACCCTCCGAAAGGAGAAGCATGGAAAACTCTGGGGCATCGTCAGCTGATGAAACTCCTCCTCCTCGCGCTGCATATCATGGCTCTGGCTGTCCATCTTCACATTGTAAATTCACACTATTTTCAAACAGAGGGTTTTTATGAAAGGCTCTCAGATGCTCTTCTCCTGCTGGGCTGCTTCCATTTTGAAAGTCAAAAGTGCGATGGAGAAGAATGCTCCTGTGCAATGTCCTCAGACGAAACCCATGGTCCAAGGCAGAGCTTTTTGCAGTTTGTTGAGTTAGCTGAAGCTTCGGGAACCTCCAGCAGTTGCTCCAGTTCACCACAGCAAAAGCTGCCCAAGAGTCTTCAGACGTGCATTCGGCTGCTCTCTTACCTCGACCAGTTTGCCACAGGGACCTACTCCCCTCAGGTTTTAAAAATGGGGCAAATGTCTGACGGTGAATGTGATGAAAATAGTGAGATACCTATTTCTGGACCTCCGTCAGTCCTCTCAGGATCAGGTCCACAGTCCGTGGAGGAGAAACTAGGCACTTCCAAAACCACAGCACCCAACAGTCCCACAGTTAGCACAGTGACCCAATATAGGTAGATATAATTGTACACTCTTTAATTTATGAGTTAAATGTTTAAATAGAAGTTAACAAAGACTATTTATCACACGATATTGAGATTTAATAGTTTACTTTTGTTTTTTTACAGTAGGTTTACATGTGATCAGGTTATCCTCCATCCAGGAGCAGTTCGAGTGATCATCACTCTCCTTCCACATGTTTTTGCTCCAGAAGACCCACAGGTAACTTCTCTCTAAAGGGCATCTCCAGTTTTGGTTATGGAGTCCTGGGAAACTGTTGACACTGTAGGGCTCACTAATTAATTGTATTCGCAGTATAATCTCAATTTAACAAAACTAAGTTTCAAATCACAGCAGCAACCAGTTTTGTTCACATTACATTTAACAAGAGTGAGACAGTGACTTTTCCACTCCATTCCTTCAGGTGGTGGTTATACGCTTAAATCGGCTTAATAAGGAATAGAAAGCTGAACCTAGCATGAAGATCCATTAATGCCAGTAGAAGCCTTTTTCCACACATCAGTATCAATAAAGTCCTTTAACAAGGGACACCAGACAAGCAAGGTCATGAAAACAATTAAACCCTGACGTGAAACATCTATATTAGTGCAAAGGAAAATCAAAATAAAATCACAATATCAGTTGGAAAAAAATTGGTTTAGCGCTACGATTTCTAAATTACAAATATGAACGAATAAGTATAAAATAATGCTAAAATCAGGTTAAAATTTATACGCCGCTTAGATTATTGCATGAGTGACTATATCCTGTAGTCATGGTAGTTTCTGGCATCCCACATTTGTTGTTTCATATCTATTATATTCACTTTACCTTATTTCATAGTGATAATAATCAAATAACTTTAATCAACTGCAGTTTTGTAGACATTGGATGTGATGCACTAACAAATAACCAGTTTACAGTCACCAAGTACAGAACAGGGATTTTTTCTTTTTTTTTAGTGTTGACTTTTAAAGAAATGACAAAAAAGACAGTATCTAAATGTGCAGAGCTGGTAAGATCACAGTAAACAAGACCTTCTGCTGTAAATGCAGTAAAACTTGTAACATACCTACAGCTACCTATATTACCTTGTGTTCTTCTGTCACTTTAAATCCCTATTAAAACATTTGAAGCATGTGTTTGTAGTTTAACAAAACACCATAAAAATTGTTGATGCTTTAAAAAGTAGTAAAGGATGCCATAAATGTAAAATGAATTTATTGATTTTCTTCATTCATTTTTTATTAATTCCCCATTTTTTTCTTTATTTAGCTCTCCATGGAGGTCCAGTCCTCACTGGCTCACCATATCCTAGCCATGTTCAAATCAGAGCGAAATCGACAGATAATGTGTGAGGGAGGCCTGGTGTCCACTCTCCTGAGCCACTGCAGCAGCATGCTGCTGTCTCCAAAGCACCACCTGCATCTACCCGTGACACGGATGTTTGAGAAGCTCTCCTCCCAGGCCATCTCACATTCTGATTTCAGGTTAGAAATGGTCTGTTTCTGCGGTTTTAGTTGGGAGTGTTTGTGCTTAAGTTTTCTGTTTCTTTATCGTCTTAGACGGTTCCTTTGTTTAGGAGATCCTCTGATGTGCTTGGCGGACCGAAAGCCCAAGCAGGTCCTTATAGAAACTGACCCAACACTTGATACATCAAGTTCAAAAGGTAAACATCTTTTTATTTTGTATAATTTTGTATAACTTTTAAATTTTGTATAACTTTTAGACCCCATAAAGGCACCTAAAAATTGCATTTATGTACCTTTTTTAAGTTGACTGAGTTGATTTTTCAAATGAACTTATAGTATTTTTTTTATACACATATAAAGGTAATTATTTGAATTAGAGATTTGGATATCCTTGCCACTGTGGAACTATAAATCATCTGACAACAAAAAAGTATGATAAGCGCAAAAAAAGTGCATATAATCAGTCACGCGTTTGAATGTTTTTTTTTTTTTTAGAAATAGAAACCCAATTTTTTTACTCTTCTGACAAACTTAAACTCTTGTCGCATTTGAGCTGATAGGCTAGACCAAGGAAAAGATCACCTATGAATTTGCCAACATCAGATTTCTTCCAAAACCAGGTTTCTTGTTTACCTTTCAGAGCTGCTGCAGAAATTAAGTCATTCTTTTTTTTTTTAAAACCAGATCAGAATACACAGGCTGAGGATAAATCTTTACCAAAAAAACTGAAACGGACCTTCAGCTTGTTGCAGCCTACAACCTCAATCGGTTCTGCCATCCCTGTCCACCAGATTGTCAGTCTGGTGTCCATGACAACACCACGAACCTTCAGACCACACCGGGTGTCTTCCTCTCCTGCCTTTGTAGAGTTTGACATGAGTGAGAGTGGATATGGGTGAGTTGTTTACAAAAAGATATATTTAAATATACTTTTTAAAAATTTTGTTGTAACATATGTGCATATGGGTTTGCTTTTAGGTGTCTTTTCCTGCCGTCTTTAGCTACAGTAAAAGGTGTTACAGCTGATTCCATCTCAACCGGTGGAATTGGAGGAGGTAAGCAATAATTTGCTTTATGTAAACTAATTGTGAATAAACTGTGAAATATTTCCCTCTTTTTAAGAATGCAGAGGCTTCCCGCCAACATCCGGCCTGTCGTTTACCTGCTGGTTCCAGATCAACAGGTTCAGCTCGGCTTGTGATTCCCACCCCGTTCGCCTGCTGTCAGTGGTGCGCCACATGTCCCGAACTGAACAACAGTTCATCTGCTTGTCAATCTCCTTCTCGGCCTATGATGGTTGCCTGGTCATCTCCACGGAGGAGGAAGCATTCACATACCTGGGTAGGGGATGCTGAAGTGGCTCTTTGTTTGTCTTTCTAACTCTCAGAAGTCTGAGGAGAGATGATCTGTGCCATTCGTGCAGATATGATGGAGCCGGAGGTTTGCTCTCCCACCTCTTTGCCCTCTTCACTGAGGTTCCGCTGCTCCAGCATGTTGGTCCCTGGCCAGTGGCACCACTTGGCTGTGGTCTTGGCCAAAGATGTCAAGAAAAGCTGCGTGACCTCAGCCTACATCAATGGAAAGCCAGTGGGAACAGGAAAGGTAGATGGTGGAAGAGACGGGGAGTGGCGCTTTGATTGAATATATCTATTACATCATAGATTCTCATTACCTTATACCTGTTATCATCAGATGAAGTATATTCAGCCGTTCCCGGGTCAGTTTGTCTCCATGGACCCCACAGCTGTGATCGATGTGTATGGACTCATAGGAACACCAGCCATGTGGAAAGATCACACAGCTGTAGTGTGGCGTGTGGGCCCCTGCCACCTGTTTGAAGAGGTGTTGAGCTTAGAAAGTGTGGGTGTCGTTTATACACAAGGCACCACATATTTAGGGAACTTCCTGGCCCTGCATAACACAGGTAAGTCTGCGCTTCTTAGTAACAACTACTGGTTTGTTTAGGGTTAAATCTGCTCTTTTTCCACTTTTCTTTGAGTAAAGAGGCATATTTGTGTTCTTTCCTGATGATCGGGTTTAGTCATTTGTTTCATTTCCTTCAGTTATTTTCTCATTAGAGCTTCTTGTTCTTTTGCAATACAGGAGCAATAATTGAACTTCCTAGTTTTAAAATTGATGAAATGTGATTGTTAAACAATTGAGTTGATCAATAGAAGTGTTGATGTCGAATGGTGTTACCGTTACATGTTTTGTCCTTGTTTCCAGGTCCTGATCCAAATCCTGAGTCTTTCCCAATCAGGCTGGTTCCTGAGGAGCGGATCTCTTTTGGCATCAACCCTGCAATTTCCGCTTTAACAACTGTAGTGCAAATCAGGGAGGATTACAATGAGGTGGATTCCAGACTGATTGCTAAAGAGGTGTGTTTGAGGCAAATTCTTCCCCAATACTATTCTGTTTCAGTTTTTTTTGTGTTGTTTTTAAACGAATAGCCTTCATTTTGTGTAATTACAGATGGGGATAACATCTCGAGATCACACCACACCTGTTTTTCTCCTACAAAACATTAGCAAGCACCTGAGTGGTACCTCTCGCACCATAGGAGCTGCCTTGATTGGACATTTTGGTGAACACTTTACTACATCCAATCAAAAGTCCTTGTGCCTGATGTTCTTTAAGTTTTAATTTCCAGGGTCCCTGTTTCTTTTTTTTGTTGATGATTTTTTTCAGGTGTTCGAACATTCATCCCCAGGTCAGCTTCCAGTGGCTTTCTCTATGTAGGTGGGCCTGCTGTTGTTCTCAGTCTTGTTGCAATGGCGCCAGATGACAGCTCGTTGTATGCAGCCATTAAAGTTCTTCTTTCTGTGCTTGAGACAAACTCTGCAATGCAGGAAGAAATGAACCGCATTGATGGATACAAGGTTCCTCTGAGCTTACTAATGTAATTCTGTAATGTTGCTCTTTGTCTGCATTAGCATCTGCTTACAGTTCTGATGTTTTTTCCCTAGCTGTTAGCCTTCCTGCTAAAGACGAAGAGCAGCCTTGTCAGCCATCGAACCTTTCAACTTGCTATGTGTCTCTCAAGTTCATTGGAGATGAGCTGTGGAACTGGTTTCCTACAGAACACACCTGCTTTCCAGGCTCTGCTGTGTGACCTGGAGGTACAGATAAAATAGTTAAACAAGAATATGAAACCTTTTTTTAACTGAAGAAAACAACGATAACGGATGCTCTCTCTTTTTCCCATATCTCAGGTGTGGCAGAAAACACCAGACAGTCTAGATCTCTCAGTCCTGAACTACTTTGCTGAAATCCTGAAATCCTCAAGGTAATTCCCACTGTTAACAGCATGTTAATCTCCGTTCAAACCAAAGATTCTGTAACATTGATTAGTCTTTGCACGGCTGACCTCACAAAAACTTGGTTTCTTCTCTCACAGAGGAGCTCAAGCTCTCTGTGGTTAGATCATGTTGGTTTATTTTTATGTTTTCAAAGAAAAGCCTTTTTTTAAATACTTTTATCAACAGGGAAGCATGTGAGAGGAAACGAGTCTACTGCCCTGCAGTTTATAGATGGATCCCAGCTCCAGCAAACCTGAATCAAATGAGCGGCTAGTTAAAAAGTCTTTGACACACTTATGACATGCTACAGAGACAATAAATCCGTTTGAATCAGCTGTGTTTGAACAGAGATTTACCTAAATGTTGGATGGTGGTAGAGCTCGTGGACTGGAGTTGGAGAGCCTTGCTGTCGACCGTTGGATTGTCTGAACTCTGTTGGAAAAGGGCCTAACTTACTCAAATTTACTGTTCGTTCTCACAGCCAACAAATCATGTAAAAAGATAAATAGGGCCTTGTTCTAAACTGACAGCCTTTATTGGCTGTTCTGTCAATGCACGCTGAAGCCTGTCATCAACGTCACAGAACTGTAGAGCAGAAATAGTCAAGGGAACGTTCAATAGAATCAGTCAGGAAGGTTGAGGAGATGACCGAATGCTCATATGGATTGCTGAATTAGATTTTCTGTCTGCAGGAACAGATTGTGATTGATATCGGTGCTGTTTCTGTTTTCCTCAACATAACCAAGCAGTGACGGCGGGAACGCCGCGGTCATCCACAGCGCCGGCCTGCTGCCAAAGCTACTGTTTGAGTTGTGTGATCCAGCTGTGACCGTTCAAAAGGTTCACATTATATCCGATATCGTCAGCTCACTGCTGAAGGCTTATTTGACTTCTGTGGACATAAACAGGTAAATTCTGAAACTTATTTGCTTAATAAGAACAATCTTTTTTTATTGTTTGACGGTCACCACATCTCTATCTTTTCATATGTTATAAGACTTGGGCTTTTCCTGGTCTACACCCTCCCTCCTTGCAGTGAAAAGTCCGAAGGCACTGATATATTGGATGGTGAACTGTCAAATGATATGTCAGGTAAGCAGTTAACAAACTAATTATAAGTGGCATCTGAAAATCTGTCACTGATCCAGATATATTTTCTCTGTTCTGTAGCTCAGTGTTCAGGCCCAGCCAACCTTATCTTCATACGTAACAAGATGCTGCTCGTACTCAGTGAAATCCTCAGATCAGAAAGTCTTCAAAAAAAGTAAGGGTTAATACTTAAAACAAGCAACTATAGCAGCTCTAGTTTTAGACATTAAATCAAATCATGGTAGAAATACTTATCCATTAATACACTATTTTTGTTTTGTTTTATCCCCCAAATAGTCACCAGGTGACGGTAATTCAGTCTCTTGGCAGTGACTGGTTCCTGCTCTTCCTTCAGGCCCACCTCCATCCTTCCACTTTGAAACTGGGCCTCATCCTGATGACCCAGTTTCTGACCAGTCCAGGCCAGCAGAGCAGCTTCAGAGAGAGAGTGGTCCCAGGAACACTGATGGAGGGTGTAGAAGAACCATTTGTTGTCATGGGTGAACAAACTTTGATCATCTGCTTTTATTTTAGGTTTTATCCAGATTAATGTATTTTTTTTATGTAATAAAGCTTAGAGTTAAATTAACTCTGCTTTGTAGAATACAAAGCAAACTGCTTACGAACCAAAACAACAGAAATTTCAGATATTGCACCGTTTCGTTTGTGCTCAGTTTTTTGTCTCCGTCTGCTTTAATTTGTTTTGTACGGAAGTGCATTGCTAGTATAGGGGGAAAATAAGCCGCTTAAATAAGTTGTTGTTACATACTATGCCCTCAATCCATTTAGTAAATTCTTCAACAGCTGGAGGTTTCATGTCCGTTGTTAATAAATACTTTAAACCTTCTGAATAGAAATAACAACATAGTTCTTTAGGCTTTACTTTTTTATCTCAAAAAGTAGAATTAAATCAATAAAACTCCAACATTATGTAGAATACTTACAGCGTTATTTTGATGAGTGTAGGTCAGCTCATGTTTACTGCTAATTATAATTAGGTATCTCTATTATGGTCATTAAACAGCTTATTGTAAATCTCAACAGTTAAAATATCAAACTTCTATCACTGGTTCTTTGCTTCTTCCCAGACAACCTTCGAGCTCACGCTTGGTCCCAGGAGTGCCTCAGCATCTCGTGTCCAGGTTTTGATGTTCTTCAGGAACTCTTAGTCAGACACGCTCATCTACCACAGGTTTATGAAGCTTTAGCTGCTCTTCTGCTTGGGAGGAATGCAAGTCGCCATACAGAGGGAGAGGTGGGTTACGTTGCATAGTTGCAAATCCTCTATGCTTCCTTTTTATCAAGGTTTTGTTGAATCTAACATATAGGTCAGCTTGGATGATGCCCTGCAGTCGTTCATTGAGAGCCAGCTGGAAGCTCCTGCTCAGCAGCTTTGTGCTGAAGCTGCTACAACACTCCTGGAGCTGCTTAAAGTCATCATCTCTCAGGTTGAAAGAAGAGTTTACATCTTCCAGAATATTTTGTTTTACCAGAGACATGCAGCGAACAAAATGTTTGTGTTGTTTTTTTTTTTCAAGCCTTTTTCTTCCGATCTATCTGACGGTGATGCACCCTGGGAGGTGCAGCTCACAGCCAGCGTGATGCAGTTCCTTTGTCTTCTCCACAACCTCCGGCCAAGAGACTCGCTGTGGACATCACCCGAGTTCCTGCGTTCGCTGGCTAGCGTTGTTTATCCCGTGGAGATTTCTGAGGTGTGTTGCATTACTGTGGTTTGATCAAACTATCTTCATGTTTTAATATCTGAGGTGTATTTTTCTGTTTGTTTTTTTTTGTCTTACCTCAGGTTACTCATCTCACAACAAGTGAGAGAGAGAACGCATTCAGCACTCATCCAACCAGGAAGCCGGTGCTCGATTTTATGCGCATTCTGCTGATGGACAGTCTTCTAAATCTGTCTGCAGGCTCCAGCACACATCCTGTAGTTCTGCTGCTGGAGGTGAGTTAAACAGAAAACAGGAAATGCTTTGATAATTTGGGACTTTTATTGATTTATTGGATCCATTTTTTTTTCCCCCCAGGATGTAATAAATATGCAACCCAGCTTCAGATCTCATCAGACACATAGATAATAGCTCAAATATCAATAACCACTAACACTGATATTTAGAGAAATTATACTTTGGCAGTTTGTTGTATTAATGTAAGGATGAACGGTGCTATTCATGAATTTTAACAGAATCTATGTGGTGGGTAGAAAACTATAATAGAAATAAAATTAGACCGTTTCAACTTTTCAAAATATTATGTAGAAATAAATGCTTATTAAATATCACCACTACGTAATCTGCCTTACATTGACTCAGACAATCACTGTTGTTTTGTTTGCGTATTCATATCTCAATTTTTGTATCGTCTGAACTCTTCTCAAAAAACATCTGGATTTCCATGTGGGTAGTTTTAAAGTACAGATGAGCCTAATTAAACCAAAGCAACAAACAAGTGAAAATTAACATAAACATGAATTTTTTTTGGAGTGTAATGGCCTGAGCCTGTAGGTATAACTTTAAAACTTGGACAAATGCAAAAATTATTTGGTAATCAATATTTGCTCTCAGTTATCAGGGTATGTAAAGATCTGGACCTGCTCTTTGTTTACCTTGTAGTACTGAAACTGCAGATCCCAGTGAGCCCACAACCACAAATGTGCTTCTGTCAATAAAGACGCCTCTTCTGTTTGATACAATTCTGCAAAGCTCTTTTTTCTCCAGAAGGTGCCACTCTATGCTCATTTACTAAACACGGCAGTGCTATGCATTTTGGATAAAGTTATTGACAACCAGGGTTTAAAAAAAAAAAAAAAAAGCCCTGAAACTGCTCAAATCCTCATGAGGGTTTTCATCTGCAATGCATTTACAGAGTTTTTTTTTCTCCTGGTCTAGTTTTGTCCTGATGGCATGTCGCCAGAGCAGAGGCAGAGTTTTCAGTCTGAGTTGGTTGAGCTGATCATGAACATCATCCATGTGCTCAGCCATGAGGATGATAACAACACCCATCTCACCTCACAAGGTAACATTGGAAGGAAATCTTGTTCTTGTTCCTCTGAAATCAACAGAAATAAAATGATCTTTTTTTTGCCTTTTCTGTTAGACAGCGATAGTCAGAGGCCTGAGGGAGAAATGGGTGCTCTGATGGAGAATGTGGTGCTCTTTGCTAGGATTTTGCTGCAGAAACTTCACAATGGAATATTTACTGGAGATGCTGAAAATTTACTCGACTTTCTTGCAGATCAGATCATGGTGGTAAGAAGGAAACGAACGGCATTCTCAGACTTCATCTGATGTGTTTAAAATGACATTTTCTGGGTCAATTTGAAGATCCTTTTACCAATAAAAGAACTAAAATTGATATTGACCAAGATTATGAAGCTTATTCTGTCTGATTGCTCTGTTGCTTTTGTCTAGGCTGTGGGGAAGGCTCATTCTCAGAGGGAGAAAATTGTGTCCTCTCTCTACTCGTGCACCAATAAAGTCCTGCTTCACTTTCTGTCCCAACCACGACATTCCCAAGAAGAGAAAAAAAAAGTCATCCGAGCATTGCAGACCTTCGTAGAAAGATGGGATGTTTTCATGGCGACGTACAATGCTAACGTGAACTTCATCACCTGTCTTCTTCACTGTCTGTTACAAATTCGTTCGGGCAGGTAACAGAAGCTTTGACATCTAGACATGAACCAGTGTTGGATTATTACTGCGTGATATTCCCAAGTAAAAAGACCTTTCTTTTGCAGTAGTAAAGTGTTTTTACAGTCATTTAAAACATAAATGAAAATTGCAGGTAAAAGCTGCTTATATTTAAAATTTGTAAATGAAATGATGAACAATTGAGTAACACAGCTATTGGATTTGAAAGTTTGTATTCATATGTTTTGAACATATTGTGGTTTTCTTCCCTGTCTGCTCAGTAAAATAGAAATAGAGATATCCTTTGTTGTCCCACTGTAGGGAAATTCAGGCGGAACAGCAGCACAGTTTCATACAAATAAAAGCATGTGGCTACACACAGTTAAGAGTCTAAACATAAATAAGTTTTTATTTGTTTTACACAGAACCCCGATAGGTTCCCTTGACATTTGTTTTAATTTTGTGTAGTCATACCTGTAATAACATTTGACCATTTGTGGTGATTTAATATGTTCTTTGAACTAAAGAGAGCAAACTGTGTCCTTAACACATTTCTGTGCTCCACCGACAACCATTCAAAATCATTTTTTTGATTAACTGTCTGGCCCCTTATTTAAACAATTGTGTTTGAAACAATTTTGTTTTAAACCTTGGTAGACTCAATAGCAAAAACTCTACCATGCCTTGTTCACTCTTTAATTATTGCATTTTACTCCTAGACTGATTCAAAAGTTGAATACACGTTTTCTTTATAGCTATCCAGAAGGTTTTGGATGTGCGGCACAGAAAGGTCGCAGCAAAAAGTCGAGCCCGTTACCTCAGAGAAGTAAAACCCCTTCCTCCTTCAGTAGTGGAGCAGACGTCACAACAGGTTTGATTTTTCTCCTTGAGATTTTTCATGTATTTGGCTGTATAAAAAAAATACAAAAAGTCGTTTTTTTTTGTGTGTTGTTTATTTTCTTTTTCTGTTTTTTTAGATGATGTACAGCTGGTGTCGTTAGCCGAGGCCTGCTGGTCAAAGGTAATATCAGAGAGGCAGCACATGCTTGAAGAGAGCTTCAAGGTTGAGATCTCAGCGAGCACCGCGATTGAGGCAAAACCTGTGAGCATGACAGAAATCAGTCCTCTGTGGGAGGAGATGGCACACAAAGCCTGGCAGTTATATAAAGGTAAGCTTACACTGGGCAGGCAACATAGAGGCTGAAAAAGGCTGAGTGTTCCCCACTGTTTGTATTTTTTTATGTCTTCTCAGAATCTCAGAAGACGAAAGCAGCCAGTAGATCTCAGAGGACGCTTGATGCTATCGGTAGTGCTCTTCGCTCTGCTTTGGGCAAAGGTCAAGAGTCAACAAAAGGAGAGGTACTTGAAACGTGTTTAAATGAGTTTGTATATATTACTGCAGAAGAAAAAGGCTATAGGGTTTTTAAAGGAGGATACCTCATTTTTAAAATGGTACCAAAGTCCTTCTTTTATGACAGAAAGATTCATCATTAAATGAGAGACAGAAAGTCACATAGGAGACAAAGAGAACATATGAAAGAGGATGCACTTTAAATACGGGGACACATGCTGGGGACAGCATCATTTTGTGTGTGTTTTTTGTTTTTTCCTTTTTTTCTTTTTTTCGTAACCAGTGTTGGGTACTTTGCCACAAAGCAGTAATTAATTATAGCTATCGGTTAGTTCTAAAAAGTTACCAAGTTACCTGTTTAGTTACTACACAGTCAAAGTTACCGGTTACTAGGTAAAGTAACTCTTCAGTTGATGGTTCCTGTTATTATACACAAGTAAAAGTTTAATTTTCAAATATAACTCTTATGAATTATTTAGTAAGTCTGTCTGTCTGTCTGTCTGTCTGTCTGTCTGTCTGTCTGTCTGTCTGTCTGTCTGTCTGTCTGTCGTGATAACCT
>JAUZNJ010032899.1:0-13444 GCA_034780135.1 Jordanella pulchra
CAGCGGATCACTGCATGGATCACAGCAGCGGATCACTGCATGGATCACAGCAGCGGATCACTGCATTGATCACAGCAACGGATCACTGCATGGATCACAGCAACGGATCACTGCATGGATCACAGCAACGGATCACTGCATGGATCACAGCAACGGATCACAGCAACGGATCACAGCAACGGATCACTGCATGGATCACAGCAGCGGATCACTGCATGGATCACAGCAACGGATCACTGCAGCGGATCACAGCAGCGGATCACTTCATGGATCACAGCAACGGATCACTGCATGATCACAGCAGCAGCCCTTGGATGTGTGAGGAGTTGGACTCTGTCCTCAGTGGACGGAAGCTGCTTCAAACACCACGGTGGATAAAAACACCTGGACTTTATCAATCAGCAGGAATTAAATGACTTGATTCAGGCAAACAAAACTGCTTGTGAATATTAAGTATAGTTTAAATAATATTTTCTGTCATCATATTTGGTGTTTATAATGGAAAAAGCTGCTGAAAATTCAAAACCTTTTTTGTTATTTCACACAATTTAAGTATTTATAACGTATAAAACTGTCAGTTTCTTTGGAGATTTAAAAGTCATACTTGTCCTAATAAAAAGTGGCATTTTTGAGAGTTTTATTGCTGAATAAAGAGAAAGGACCAGGAGGGCCGTTACTATTACTGACCAAAGAGATCTTTGCATTTTCTTATTTTCAACCTTTTAAAAGTTTGATCAATATTTGAATGAGAATCAGAGGGAAGTAATGTTCATCCAGAGTATCTCCACCCAGCCGGTGCTGCAGACTCAGGATCCTGTTTGCCTCTAGCGGAGCTCAGGGACATCAGGAGGTTCCTGCGTGACTTGAACGGGTCAATGGAAGAACCCTGCTTCCTTTCCTTAGACACACTGAACCACAGGAATCCCTTGATGAATAATTTCAGCCCGTTTTATATTCATGTTTTTCTTTCGAGGTTTTACTGAATAAAACTGGCTCCTTTTTTTCGGTTGTCAGATGTAACCGAGCTCGATGCAGGAACACCTCAGGTCCTCTAAACCTGCCGTTACCCTCAGAGTCCAGCAGCACCGCCGCCACTACGTACCCCTTTGTTAGCAGAGATGCAGCATTCTGCGAGGCGCAGCCACAGTCGAGGGTTGGAGTGGTAAACCTGCACAGCCTCCATTAGACACTCAAACGCTGCCAGGGGCCTGGAGGCATGCAGCAGCTGGACGCCACAGTTATACAGCAGCTCGTAGCGCTTGTTGGACAGCAGGGCACACATAGGGATACCTGTGAGCTTTTTACCTGTGGAAAGAAACACAAGCAGCAATGAGCAGGTAACATTTCAAACTTCTAAACCCGATTATAAACGGTGAAGATATTTCTCTGCAACATTTAACAATTCACAGTAAACTGATGGCTAAGCTACCATGGATGCAAGTTGAAGGATTTTAAACCAGACAAACTACAGGAAGTTGCAGGACGAGTCCAATAAAACACTCAGAGTTAAAGGATCGAGGATCTCACACTGATTGTTGCTACCGTCTCCCAGCTGGTCACAGGTGTGATCGTTCTCCTGCAGAGCCTTCTTGAAGTAGAAGATGCCCAGGTTGTGTTTGCCCATTGCAAAGTGAATGCAGCCCAGATTGTTCCAGAACATGCATCGAACGCATTCACCTGGAAGGAGCAGCTTGGGTTAGCAGTCCGACAGCAAGCAAATAAAAAAAAACACATCAAACACAAAGATTTGAAAGCGACTGAACCACAGGAAGAAGTTTACAAAAACACTTCTCAGATGTTTTAAGGTGACAAATCAGAATCAGTGTAAAACAGTTCAGTTTATCACAAGATGTTACAAAGAACAAAACCACTGCTAGGAATTTATTTAAAGGAGCAGAAAGAAACGACTAAACGTAGAACTTGTGAGGCTTGATTCACACAATGAGACTCATGTTTGAACCCAGGTTGGGATGTTTGGTGGATTTCATCTGTCAGCAGTTCTCACCGGTCTTAAAGGGGCCGGGATGCTCGGCGATGTTTGAACTGTTCAGCAACTTCACCGCTTTGCGGTAGTTTCCTCTCAGATACTCAAAGTTGCTCTTGAGGAAGAGCGAGGGTGCAGACTGGAAGAAAAGATACAAGCTAGAAAAACCTGACTTCTGACAGTCAACTATCTCACTAAAAACATTTCTGCAGAACGTGACATTTAATAATCAAAGAATTATTCAGCGAAGCTCCGCTTTGGTCCCACTTCCTGTGTGACTTTAATCCATTTCAGAGGCGACAGAAATGCTCACATTTCCCGCCGTGTTCATCACAGATTTGATCTCTCTTTTACAGGCCTTGGAGGACTTCATCTGAATGTAGGCTCTCACTTTGTACTGGAAAAAACAAAGAAGCAGGCGGGTGAATGTGAAGGGAAGCTTGAAGGCTTGTGTTACAAACGGGCTGAAATGTATTTACAAAGGATGGGTTCAGTCCTACCTGGTGGATTTTAGATTTAGCTGCTTCCATCATGGCTGCAAACTCTGCCTTCTGGTTTGATCCTTCTTTGTTAGAACTGTTGCTCTAGAAAAGAAGAAAATAATAAAAGTTATCTGAGCTCAAGGATCCTGCTCACATTTACAATGATTTCTTTTTTCCATGAGGATCATTTTAACACATAAGTCTGAAAACGTTTTTGAATATTTTCCAGAGGATTGATATCGTTAGAAATGTTGGTATTCTGATGACCAACATGCAACTAAAACGAGCCACCTACCAATAACTAAACAAACTACCATCATGTTTGATGGTAGCTTACAGACACATTTCCAAAGTTATTTACATACAAAGATTTTATTTCAACCAAGTGGTTTGTACTAATTAAAATCTGAGCTGAAGATTTCACATCTTGATTTATAAGCAAACTGTCCTAAACTAATTGTCTGTGGCTCTACTGGTGAACTTATATTTTGGTAACTGGAGAGCCACCTACCTCTCCTTTGCCATTCTTGTTGCCTCCCTGTACAGAGATTTTTTCCAGAACAGCCAGGAGATGAAGCGCCTTCTCTGGCTGAAACGTCAGCAGGTACAGATCCACCAACAGGAAGCAAACCGACTGGGCAAATTTCTCTTCTAGAAGAAATCGAGTAATTAACTCCAAGCCAACACCATTCACATGCAGCTGCAAACTAACAACAAAGTCAGATTTTATTTATAAAGACGTCTTTTTGTTTAGCAAAAAGCAATCGTTTCCCTGAAGCTAAAAAAGATAAAACATATTTTCTTTTCTAACAGCAGCAGCTTAGCGTACCGAATGGTTCGAGGAACTGATAGAGCTTCTCTCCTATAGCGATGGCCTCAGAGTACTGCCGCATGTGGTAATGGATGATGGCCTGATTATAGTAGAGCAAACTGTTCTCCACGTCATCCAGACCATCAACGTCTTCTGTCGTCGTGTGAAGCTGAAAACGCATTTCAGGTCATTATCATCATCAACCAAGTGGTGCATGAGAGAAGAAATGAGTGGGAGGTGTTACCCGATTCTTCAAAGCCATGAGGCTCTGCTTCAATGTTCCCGTCGTAGTTTGACCGCTTTTAAAAAATTCTGCCACAGCTTTATTCAAGGCAATTTTATAGTCTTCTTTGTTGAGTTCCTGCAGCGCTTCAAGGTGTTTGAGAGACTCTTCATACTTCCCAGCCTAAGAGCAGAAAACCCCATCATCACATAGTGGAGGAGAGCTATGAGGTTGGTTATAAGTGAACTCTACTGCAAAAGGCACCGTTCATAGTGACTCTTGTAATTAGCTTAAAGTGGATTTGCTGCCACACAGAAGACAAGTTGCAGCAGCTAGAATACAGACGTATGCATGGTAGCTAGAAGGAAACGCTTCCCCTGCAACAATAAAGCCCCATGTCCGTCTACTCTGGACAGGAGAGCATTGAAGGCCTGAAAACAATGGAACACGGGAGCTAAAGATGCACCAGCTTGAGGTTAGTGCAGAGAAAAATTCCCTTAACATTGAAGAGCAGCACCTTTTACAGCAGCAAAGCCTCAGACACAGCGCCCCGCCACGGACGCAGCGCCTTGGACGCAGCGCCTTGGACGCAGCGCCTTGGACGCAGCGCCTTGGACGCAGCGCCTTGGACGCACGGTCCTGCCCCGGACGCAGCGCCTTGGACGCAGCGCCTTGGACGCAGGGTCCTGCCCCGGACGCAGCGCCTCGGACGCAGGGTCCTGCCCCGGACGCAGCGCCTCGGACGCAGGGTTCTGCCCTGGACGCAGCGCCTCGGACGCAGCGCCTCGGACGCAGGGTCCTGCCACGGACGCAGCGCCCCAGCCCAGACACAGCGCCTAGGGCGCAGGGTCCTGCCTCGGGCGCAGGGTCCTGCCCCGGACGCAGCGCCTCAGATGCAGGCTGTACCGAAACTGAATTTCCCATCAGGGATCAATAAAGTTCAACTGAAAAGCCATAACTTCATTTTTGTCAAAACTACGCAGCCTTACATGTTAATATGGACAGATGTTGAGAACTTGTGATGTCCAGCTGTGCAGAGATGAGGACACAGCGATCCTAAAACATACGACAACAAAGACTGTGTCTGCACAGTAAAGGTGGACGATAAAGATCAAATCCCACAGTGGAGCTGTGCGAAGCATTGCTACACTGATGTCCCACAGCGCCGCCGCAGAATTCAAAAACCTCGCGTTATTTTAAAGGGGTTTCATGATGGAGAGCAACATAACAACGATAAATAAAAGAGAATGAAAGAGGCGTCTGTCTGGAGCATCCAAACAAACGGGTGTTGTAGAAATTTAACACAACAGGATATCAAGCCAGGAGAATCCAACCCCAAGTGATCGAAGCGTTTTCAACGTTCCAAGCAGATCCATCCCACACGTAGCAGCACAATACCAAAACCTTAAACTCCACATGGAAAATGTTTGGTGCTCCGAAACTATTTGATACCATGAAAATAAAAAAGAAAACAGGAAAAAATTCATTAACATCAAAAACTGCTAAATCAATGACCCAAATATAAAGAATGATATGTGAAGCTTGTTTGAGGCGTTTTTCAGGTGGTATTTTAATGGGAAAATAATCTAGGAATCTAAAACTAATAATAGAAAAAAAATGCAAACAATCTTGTAGTTAGAATTGATACCACGTATTAACCATACGTGGAACTACATGTACATATAAACAGAATGTACTAAATAATAGATTGTATAATAGTGATGTATCTGGACAGAATATCGATGCTGCTAGAAACACTAATTCACTGGGCTGAAGAGGCCCTGCTGTTCAGGGAGTCTAGTGCGTCCAAACGAAACCGTCACAGAGAACAGGTTCACACGTTCCCACTCTGCAGCAGCAGATGTCACAGCCGTGGCTTTCTATGCAACGGGAAGTTTTGGTGGATTCGGTTTTTTGGTGTTTACAGAGCCTCAGATTGGGAAGAAGGTGAGAGACACTGGAGTCCTGTGGACATCCGCTGGATTGGTTTGGACACACAGGAGCACAACATGAGCTGCTGGTGCAAATTCTTTTCATGCATTTTACTGTTTCCTTTGTTTTTGGGAATTAAAGCTTCTTGGACTCCTCATTATTTATGGGGCTCAGTGCAAAGAGTCTTAAGATCCCCAGAAATAATACAGGTATGTAGGTAAAGATTCAAAATCTTTGTTCAGAAAACAAACGGTTGCTCTTTATATTTCTGCTGCCATCAACAAGTTTCCCTCCTCATAAACCGTTATGTTATCTGTAGCTGATGTCTTTTTATCTTGTTAATGTTTGCAACTTTATAAATCTTCTGATAACCAGTGCTGGAAATCAAAGAACATGCAAATTAAGACAGGATCCCCAAAACAAGAAAGGAGAATATTTACCGAAAAAGCTTCATATGCACTCGCTGCCATTTCCTTCTCCTGGTCTGTCATCCCACTGGGGGACGAGTTATTCAGCTTTGCATCATTTAGATCTGACAAATAAAAAGAAGAAAATAGGAGAATCATTAAATGTGCAGGATGCTAAATCCCAGTAAATTAGGTTGAATGCTTCAGTGGAAATCAGACCGGCCTTCTTCGCCACTTTCACAACAAGTTGGAAGGAAAATGAAGAGAATCGCAGACAGTCCACAGAAACATAGAGGCAAGTTAAACAGAAAAAACATGGAGGTTTCTTTTTAATCTCCAATCAGTATTAGATAGGAAAACATAAAACCACATTTCAAAATATAATGTTAACCTTGCAAATAAATCAACATCTATAATTGGAGGTGAAGTTAAATATTGAATGTGCTTATTATAGATTATATGTTTAAAACAAAACTGAATATCTCCAAGATCACATCTGTAATATTTAGTAAAATTATTTGACATCAGTTTAGTGTCTGTCACTCAAAAACTAATAATATTAGAAAAAAAAATATTTTAAAAAATAAATAAACTATAGCCCATCTCGTTTATCTAGTAGTGATATGATTCACTATCAATTTTGTGTCTTGGAAAATGAAAACGTTTTTAACGTTTTGAGTCTTGGTTCAGGAATTGATCGACGGTCCCTAAGCGAGCCACCGTAGGCAGGAGGAGGGAACCGCAGAGAGCAACTGTCCGGATTCAAACTGGAGGAGGACGCCGCTTAATCCAACGCAAATTCTTAGCATCCAAATCAACACTGACTTCACTGTGGTCCTCCTTTCATCACGACCTGAGTCAACAGTCTAACCTTTAAAAAAAATACAGTGGGAAATATAAGGGACGTTAAATAAAGGTTTAACAAATCACAAACTGGGTTTGGAAAGTTATCCTTAAAGTAATATGGTCCAGGTTTGAAGAGTCTAAATCTTGTAGTTTTTAAACTTGAGTAGATTAAAGATCTCAAGGCAGGAAAACGTTAGGTGGAATTGCACTTAAGCAATTTTCCTACACAGAAGCTACAATCGAAAGCCCACTTCAGCTACGCCAACACATGTTACTGTATAATTCACCCCAAAATTTCAGACATTGAGGCTCAAACAAGCTGAAAGTAACGTTACAAGTTGCTGAAACAACGTTAGTAAATGATTGTTTTTTTTACGTCACCCGTTTATTGAGATAAAGCTAGCATAACTAGCCGACACAAATTCCGAAACTCACCACTGTTTTCTGCCATTTCTGATCGACGTTTTAAAGATATTTAAAGGTTCAGAGGTCGCTGTCAGAACTGTGTAACATAAAACTGAATCGCTTAAAAGGGAAGGGAAAAGAGTGACGAAAACACACTTAAAATCTGCCAACCAAGAAGCCTGCTCCACTGTAGCACATTCTTCTTTGCTATTTAATAACACTCCTAAACCAATGAGAAAATACTCAGCAGCGCCACCTTCTGTTTCTTCTGCTTCTTGAAAAATGTTATGGTGGATATAAAATAACCGTAGTTGCTCATTACCGCCGCTAACTGGTATGGAAGGAGGACTGCTGAGAGATTTTTTTTAAAACATCCTTTCAAATAAATGAGTCGTTTTAAGATAATTTATCAAATCTTGAGAACTAAAATATATGGAATTCCTTTATTGAAATTTAATTGGATTCAGTCTGATTTTCATTTAGGAAAGATTGTTATTCACTTAAACGCTTTCTAATACCACATATTTGACAATACAACAAAATATGGTAATATGTAAAAATAAACTATTTTTTCCCTCCTGTTCCTTTCAGTACTGTGAAATCATATGAAAGATATAAAAACTGTATTTTCTTCCTTCTTCTCATCCTTTTTTTAATCATACTTCACAAATTGTTTTCTTTATTATTCAACTGACCTTGATATCCATTTAGATTAAAATGTCTGGAAGCCTCTTTTTGCCATTTTTATTTTCTCCAGTATGAACTGGTAACTGGTGCCAATGTCACAATTAATACCATGATATTAATTATATCAGCTGACAGTTGATAAATTATCATGGAAAAACACTCTAGTTTTATAATTACCAAGATCAGTGGAGAATATCCATTATTTTAAAAAACCCGCAACTTTGATTAATTTCAATATGTTGAAATTAGCAATTCAAACTTTGTTTTTGAATGTCACACTACTATCAAATCCCAGCTACTGCCCAGCAGTGGCTTAAATCCCACTGGAGACGTTAAACAAAGGACACATATACAAAACACTGCTGCCCATATAATCCTCAAGTTTATTACAGGACTAGTATCATTTTATTGGTCAAAAACAGACTGATTTGATCTCTAACCATTACTACTTAAAACACACCTGTCTTAAAATCACCAATTATTTTATAAGAAAAAAACGCTCTCCGTTAATGCAGAGAATCATAAATATATTAGAAAGTATGTAGTTATAATAAACTCTACTAGGCCTAAAGCAACATTTAACGCCACAAATATAAATCAATTCAACTAAACATCTGTCTGAGTTGGAAATTGTTTAAATGTGTACGTGTGTGTGTGTACTTGTTTATGTTACCGATTTAGGACCAATTCTGGTATATTTACTAACCTTCTGAGGACCAGCAGGCCTTGTGGAGCCCAAAGGCTGGTCCTAATGTGGTGGAGGTATGGTGTGGTTTAACTTTAGGTTGAGCTTGGGGTTAGCAATATGCTGGTAATAGTAAGGGTAAATTCCAGCTTTAGGTTTAAAAATAATAACTAAAATGAATGTAAGTCAGTGTAAAGTTTGGATATGGACAAAAATACAAACTTCTGTGTGTATGCTTGTTTTTAAAGCAGTGTGGTTGAAATGGCATGTTTTGGGGGCTGGCTGCTCCGTGTGGGGCCCAATATGTGGACCCCACATGGGGAATTGTTGTTTTTGGGTGAGGGTTCACGTTTAGGACTAAGGTTTAAATTTAGTTTAGGTTGGGGTTACAGGTTGGGTAGGACCCAGTAATGGTTAGAGTTAGGGCAAGGGTCACAGTTAGGCTGTAGAAATGAATGGAAGTCAATGGAAAGGCCCCGCAAAGTCAGTGAGACAAGTGTGTGTGTGTGAGACATCTCTCTGTAGAGTTTTGGTACAAAAGGAGCTTTCATACTGTGTTCAATTAACTTTAGGACCAGGCTGCTGTGTTGTGATTTGTTTCTCTTTAAAACACTTTGAAATGACCCATCAACGATCTTTTCAAAGTGTTTTAAACGTTTGAATCAACGTTTGAATGAAATGAGGTCAGGTTAGTTGGGTAGAGCTCCACTGTCACATGGTTGCTTGAACAACATCCCCATCTAGTGGGCATTCAGTCCACTAATCACTCACAGTCTAACAATCCTGACACTGCAGGTATGAGCCTCGTTTTCCTCACAATCTACCGTTCAGTTCATTTACAACGTATGTCACCTCTAGGCTCTTAATTCCTTCACCTAGATCAAAGCGTAGAGAGAGGTTTGGTTAAAAGTTGTCCAAGAGGAATCAGGAGATTGGATTGAGTCGCTGACTTTCAGGGTTCACTCCTCCTGGGTGAACATGTGCTGACAGTTGAATTGGCATTGTGTCACTGCAGCAATCCCTCACAATGAGCAGGCATGTGTTGATAGCAGGGAGGAAAAAAACCCTTTAACAAGAGAAAACATTCAGCAGAACCAGACTCAGTGTGAGCGACCTGATGGAGCCGACCGGGCCAACATGGAAGAACAATCTGCCTCCGTTTCCCATCCAAACCCACAGACTCCTGGGAATCTACCAGCTGCTTCCACCTTATCTTTATAATCTCTCCTATTTTATCAGGTCAGTAAAGGAGAGTTAAAGTTATTTTTATTTGACCAGTAAAACCAAACATCAGTCAAACAAAATTGATGTGGATCCTGATATAAATCATTAAGGATCATCTCGCTGAAATAATATTTATCAAGTGTTCATCATAAACGCTTCCTCACAATGTTCTCATCCTCTGATCTTCTGTTGCCCTTTTTCTACATTTTCCATACTCAGGTTCTTACACATCTCCCACATCTACGACTCCCTTTACAAATAGCTGCTTAACAATCAGTAAAACTCAATACATGTGTTTTTATTAACTTCATTGTTGAATGAACAAGAATCAATTTAACAAAAGACAAACCTTCTGGTTTAATCATAATAGTTTGAAATTATTAGATTCTATTTATTGAATACTTCAGTGTTTAATTAAGATTTGTTTTTTCACTTTCCTTCTCTCCCATCTCCAATAGTCTAACTGCTGTCCTTACTCATCCTAGTTAAGTCAGATGTTGAAGAGCTTTCCCCCCTAACATTATGATCATAAAGCAGATTACAGCTTGATCTTCTCATGTCAGGTTGGACAGGTACTGCTCGGAGTTCTTCTTTTTAAAATGCTTTTTGAATCAAACAGTGCTTGAGAGAAATGTTTCCTCATATACAGATATGTTAATGAAAAGGATCAACTAACAGACAGACAGAGAGTTTCAGTTACAGCAACTGATAAGTTGACAATAAAGAGACCACAAAACCAGAACTTATGCAATGAGATGACAGGAAACCAGGGAGGTCGAATTCACAGAAAAGCAGAACAGGTGCAAATCATGACAAAGGCATCAGATATTTAGATTTTGCTGGGTACAGATTTTATTATCCTTTTTAGAAAATCTCGTTAGATGTTTCAGTTCATTTTAAAGGGAACGTTTGCTGCACCTGAGCCCTTCAGTTTGAATGGTCCAGTGTCTGGACTAACAGACCGGGCAGAGCATGGCCATGTTTCAGTAACAATCAGTCAAAAACATCAGCAAAGGGGAGAAAGGATGCTTCTGCTGTGATCATTTTAAGCTTTTTTAATGCTATAAAACCAACCCCAGAAAATGTATCTTAATTGCTAATAAAGATGCTGTGTTGTTGGGTCCAGCTGGTTTCACCCTTTGAACCTGTGATATCTGATGCTGCCAAGACCTTTTGATTTATTGTTTCTTACCATCTGCAAGGCTAGTTGTTTATTGTTAACAGAGTCAGAGTGACACTTGATCGCTTTAGGTAACTGAAGACGCAGCTCAACACCAGGTATAAACCGAATTTTGTTTACTAGCTACAAAGCACAGAGAGCAGGTTAGATCCACCACTGACGAAACAGCTTCCAGGAAATGCAACAGGTTGCGTTGGTGACGGTTAAATATAGGGGTGGAAGTGAAACCATGACCCTGTTTCCGTTGTCTGTCTCTCTGACACTTAGCAGCTGCCAATGGATAAGTTCAAGACGGTTCTGAGTATTGCAAACAAGCAGACCAACCTTGGCTTTGGGTTGGTTGCTCTGACGACAGCCGGAGGAGAGCAGATCTTCTCCTCGGTGGCCTTTAAGTGCCCCTGCAATGAGCTAAACTTCCTCTACGGCATGGTCTTCCTGCTGGTACCGGCTCTGGCTCTGCTGCTTTTGGGCTACATCCTGAGTAAGAAGATGTGGAGGTTGTTAACAGGTTTCTGGTACAACAAGGCAAAGAGGTGTGCCTGGAAAAACCTGACAGGGACTTTCAGGGCTTTCCTCCAGATCAGCACCATGGCATTCGTGGCGCCGTCCACCTGGATTGCTGTTGCTCTGCTTCATGGAAACTATTATGAGTGCGCGATGACTGGGACCACTGTGAGCACTTACAGCCAGTATGTGTGCAGAGATAAGCCGGACTGTGCAAAGAACCTGCACATGTTCCCCTGTGATAAACGTAATGAAGAAGTTCTGCGTATAATAAGAGCTCATTCTCAGGTAAGCAGGTTGTTGATGTGATTCCACCACAACATTCATAACTCTGATTAGTGTTTAATCAGCACTGGGAAGAAGATCTAGGATGAAGACATCTGAAATATAGTCCTACCTTCTAAATGATTCAAACCTAGTTTGGTTAACATTGTTGTGCCCACAGATAGACATGTAAACAGGTCTATTCTGCATTAGTATAAATATAACCTTTAGTTGTGTTGTGACAACGACATGTAAACTGGAGACCATATAATGTTCAAATTCTGATTATCAGAAGTCAGTAACTAGTTACATGTAAGCTCTTGAAAAAAGATTAGCTTTTAGTACTACTTAGTACTAGCACTAGTTTGATATTTTATTTCCACACGACTGTTTACATTAAAGTTTCGCAGTTCTTACGTGTGCTGTTGTAGTGGTGCTTCCTGGCAGCTCTACTCTCCTCTAATTACTTTACTGGATAAAACCTGTGAACATCTGTGTTCATTTGCAATAATTTTATTTGTTCACACCCTGTTTTTATTTTGTTATGTAGCATTTTTCTCTGTTTGATTTAAAAATGACCAAAGCTATCTCCACATTGCTATTATGATGTTCAGGCTTAAATATCGTAGATGTTTAGCTATAATAAACCATAAAGACTGTTTAAATTTAAAATGACCAGGGGAAGCACCAACTAAATGTCACAGTGAGAGAAACCTTAACCTAAAGGTCATGGCTACAGCTTTTTTTTTAAATTAAAACAAGTTTAAAAAAAGTTAGCATTAACACACCTGGAGGTGCTGCCCCCTTCTGACTGGGAGGGACTTAGATTTTAGCAACCATTTTTATATCCTTGACAGAAAAACATGTGAGGGTTGAAAATGGCTCCATTGACCACATTTAAAACTGCTACAGTTAGAAGTTATGCCGAGAACACAGTTACTCCCGCAGAGGATGATCCTTTTTGACAGATCATGACGTGAAGGAGCAGAGATAGGAGAAAGAGATGAAAGAATACTCAAACACCATAGCTACAGGATTCAGCTTACATATATTAGAGACAGCAACTGGAAAATATTAGCCGAGCACAAAGTTAGCGTTGCCTGCTAGCTAAGCTAACTGCCAAAGGGATGTGTTACATAAAAGATTCTTGGAAATACAGTGGGCAAAAAAGTATTTTGTCAGCCACCAGTTGTGCAAGTTCTCCCACTTAAAAAGATGAGAGAGGCCTGTAATTTTCATCATAGATATACCTCAACTTTGAGAGACAAAAGGAGAAAAATTATCCAGAAAATCACATTGTCTGATTTTTAAAGAATTTATTTGCAAAATATGATGGAAAATGAGTATTTGTTCAGCTACAAACAAGATCGATTTCTGGCTCTCACAGACCTGTAGCTTCTTCTGTAAGAGGCTCCTCTGTCCTCAGTCACATCAATATACACAGTCACACTCTAAACTCCACCACGGCCGAAACTGGAGAGCCGTCAAAGGACACCTGAAACACAAGGACAGACCTGCACCAGGCTGGGAGACTGAATCTGCAACAGGTGAACAGCTCGGTGTGAAGAGATCAACTGTGGGATCAATTATTAGAAAATGGAACAAGACCACTGACAATCTCCCTCGATCTGGGGCTCCACGCAAGATCTCACCCTGTGGGGTCAAAATGATCAATTCAATTCAGTTTATTTCTATAGCACCAAATCACAACACATGTCATCTCAAGGTTCTTTACAAAGACAGTTCATTCAAATCACACAGTCAGATTAGTTAAACGTTTTCTATCTAAGGAAAACCAGCTGATTGCATC